>JAUCMT010000024.1:6760795-6772646 GCA_032357475.1 Enteromius thamalakanensis | reverse complement strand
TTTTTTTCTCCACAACGTCATTTTTAGTCGATTTTTAGTCGAAAGTTTCAGGACTTCAGTCGACCAAGATTTTCTTTTGTTGATTACAGCCCTACACTTTACAGTCACAAATAAAGAAAAATGAACAAACCAAACATGTTTAGTGTGGAGTTTTTCTTAGCTGTGAATAAATATGAATATAGTATATATTAAACTGCCTTTTTTACATCAACTTACTAACGCACCTTCCTCACGTTGCTCCAAGTAAAGCCAGTTCTGTAATCAGGTGCGTGATCTTACATTGAGCCGCATTCACTACGCAGAGCCGTTATTCACTGATGAGCCGCGCAAACTCAGGATCATTATCAGCGTGTTTTTGCGCAGCTCAGAGAATAACGGCTCTGCCTAATGTTAGACCACGAACCTGATGGAATTTTCCGCTGATTACAGACTTTACTGACAAGATGCGCATTAAATATAATGCGATGATTATCTTGCAGCCCTCTGCTATTGACTTCTGCTGCTTCAGAAAACGCTTGCAATCTAGACGCGGTAACATCATGTGACACAGTCCAATCCTTAAACTCCGCCCATAAAAACAGTTTGGTAACTATTTGGTTTCTTTATACTGTAAAATCAGGACAAAATATTTAATAACTGATCGTGGGTCATAAATATTGTTATCGCGATAAAAATACGATTAATCGTGCAGCCCTACTTTAGGTATTCAAATCAATGAAGAAAGTGAGAAATGTTTGATACCATGTAAAGGAAGCATTCGCACATGATGTGTTCTTGCAGTTCTTCTGCATTTTCTTTCATTGTTGCACAAGCATTGGCATCTTTGACCAATTTACTGTATTTCACAATTTTTTTTTTTTTTTTAGAAAGCCTTGTCAGCTTCAGGTTAAAATATAAAACTGTGTTTATTATAGATATATACAGCAAGTATATCCTTAAAAAATGAGCGTGTCCCAATTTATCTTTTTTTTTTATTATTGTGGAAGTGGAGGAGAAAAAGAAAAATAAGAAAAACTGAACACAAAAGTGATGCACATACTTCTAGAGAATAGGTACAGAGTTTTAGTACAAATCTAACAAATCTACCTGAAGGACACTTCGCAGTATTCAGCAAGATTCCTATTTTCTACAAAGCTTTCAGGAATGTTTTAGGTATTTGGAAGCCTTCAAATTCAAGGTTGTGTGTGGCACTGCAATGGAAAAATAACCAAACTAACACTACAGAGAAAAAAAACTAAAATTTGTGTCTGCTCCAATTCAGCCATGGGAATTCAAAATATATTTTGAAACAACCACAATTCTATCTCAAGGATTGAGGCTATTCTAAAAATGTGAAGCAACAGCAAACGCTTATCGATTTCTTTTCTTTGAATAGCCTATAGACACAAGTATCACTTTAAAGGGGAATATCCCCAAAATGCTGAGTGTTTGTGAAGTCTGAATAATAACAGTCTGTATCTCGGCAGTCAGGAAAAGTGCACAGCAATTGATTTAACTATTGAAACATTATCCAGAATCAAATGAAGCCTTACAGAAATAAAGTGCGGATAATAAAGCCGCCAGCAAGCATACAATCCCAGATGAAAAAAGAGGGGGAAAAATCTGCAGTATTGCATTACACATTAAAAGAAGACTACATGACATTACCCTTACCAACAGATCAGAGAGTTTAACTTGTCATGTGATATCTTTATTAAGAGCCCAAAAACATTGATATCAGGTAAGGGTTTCCCAAATAAAGAGAAAATCCAATTATTTGGGTAATTGGGTTTGAAATATGAGTGTTGAATAAATACTAAACTTTAATTAAAAATATAAAACTAAATGTTTTAATCTGATTTAATTCATTTAAAAATATATATTTAAGAGATGAATTAACAAAAAGGTAATCTAAACAATCTTTAATGCTGAAAGTGTTTCTCATAAGCACAACTGTAAGCAAGACAAAAATGAAGTAATGTTTGTCGTTCCATTTGTGAAACTGATGTATTGTGACATTTATCATTTTGCAATAGTGATATCCATTCCTAACAGACACCAACTCAGAAAAAAGGCCAAAGATTAAAATTTGGAAATGCATTAAAAGAAAAAACTATGAAGTCATAAACAGTCATTTAAATTTAGGACAAGCAAATTAGGAGTAAAACATGAAATGCAACTGCATCCCTGAATTTGACTACAACATAGACTAATGTTTAATAGAAAACTCAGAGGAATACCTGCCGCTGAATTGAAGTGACAAATGTTGTGCATTCAAATCAGTTCAGCCATTGCTTGATTGCTCAAACTCAGTGCTTAAGGCAGTATGTCAAGAATGTTTAATGCTTTTGTGTTTTCTTGGCAGTAAAAGTGCACAAATCAAGACCCTTTCACGAGGGTAAATGTGGTCAAAGAGACCTTTTGAAAACCTTTTACAAACAGAACAACAGACGTCAAATACAAACAAAAAACATTTTGCATTAACAAGATGGACAAATAGACTACCTCTTCAAGCAAAGCATGAGGACTGAAGTGAGAGAGAGGTTTCATCTTGAAAGAGCAGAAGCGCTGCTCTTTATAGAAGCCACCGTGTACAAGAGCTCTTGATGGGAAGGTAGAAAAACCCTGAAGAGATTAGAACAACTAATCTTCCACTGCTACTTCAAAAATGTTGTTTTTCTGAGTCCTTTGATCTTGCATTTGCAGATAATTGAATCAATCTACCATTTCTTTAACCTAAGGGGTAAAAGCATTCTAGAGGTGCACTACCCACCCCTTTCGTCTGTGTTGACTGATTAATACTGGTCTGCGGCAGACATTCATTAGCATGCATTTCAGATGGACTTCTAGTGGGGATGATACACATTTATACACATAACAGATTATTTGTTATGTATTAGTAATTGATATGCACAATTTAAAAAAAAACATGCAGGGTCAACAGTCAGATGGATGCAAATGCTACAGGTATTAACACTTTCCTGTTTTTTCACCCTCAGATGTGTGATAAGATTGGACAGGGCATGGCACAGGATGGATCACTTGAACGAGCCGCTGCACAGCACAGTGAAGGCCACTAAACCTGTGTGACCCATATGACTTCTACTGTGAATGTCCTACGCTAAGGCCCTATGGAGGAAGTCAAACAACTCAAACTGCTGGACAGCCTGACATCCAAAACAGACAGAAATCTGACCTTGTTTGCCTTAAGGTTATTCAAGACGGGTCTTAAATTATTAAGACCCTGATGAAAAGAAAACAATTTCTGTCAGATGTGAACACAACTCCGTAGTCATCATTTAATCATTACTCTTAAAAATAAATATATGCTCCTAAAAAGTACCTTTAACATTTATGCAACCTTTAAAAAATAATCACTGCAATTTTGGGTTCCCCAAAGGATTTTTTCTAAGTTTTCTATTAATTACCTATACTCTGACACATCTGCCCTGGTACAGTTTAGTAATGAACTGAAAACATTTTTTACTTCTTCATAACATAAAAGTCTTTTGTGACATTGTGTTTTGTGGCATTGCCTTGTCAAAGATTCTGAACTAAAACCGAAAGCACAATGTGATTCAAAGCGCGGCATGTTTTAAAGCAGAGAACTCCACCTCTCCATATGCTGTGAGTTTAATGTGCATTTGGGAATGCAACAGGCACTAGTAACGCATTTTTTAACATTCACATAATTACCAACATTTTTGTGGACAGATAATTACAGTATTTCACCAGTTTTGTAATGAGACACACTTGTAAACTTGTTTTCAACAGTGGGTTTCTGACAATATAACAATTCAAGGGATTACTTTTTTAATTAAAGAAATTAAGAGAAAATTATTGTAATTTTCCTATTGTAAAGTACAGTAATATAGCCAGGGTTTTGCATTTAAATATTTATTGCAGCCGCCAAAACTAATTTTTCTCCTGTATTTGATTGGTTCATGTGATGTAAATGACCACTGCTCTTGTTAACTGAGGGAGAGAAAGAACAGAGAGAACACCTTCTCTCAGCCTTTCTACACCTGGCCACCTTATGCACTTTCTCAGAGTAAACGCCTTCCGAAACGCTTTTGAGGTGGATTAATGCTAGACGCATCCCGGTGGATTCAGCCAGAAAGATGACGTGCAAACTTCAGCAAATGAAACAAAGTCACAGACACTTAACACACAATCTTCATTGGATAAAGTCATACTAATTTATTTTTCCAGTGCTGATGCCGCTCTGTCTCCTGTTGTGAACTTCGCTAGAATATATATCGCTAGAATTTAGAGTTACATATTGGGTGCATTTATATTTGACACATTTATGTGGCCAAATGAAAAAGGAAACGTTTTAACAAATCAGATTGGTATCTAAAAAGAGAGAACGCATAAAGTGACCATGTGCCAACAGGCTCTCTCTCTCGGTCTTTACTCTCCATCCCTCAAAATCACCTCCCATGAAGCGATCCACACGTGATGCAACTAACATTTTCTAGAAAGTAAAAAAAAATCAGATGCAGTCAGTGATTTAATTGCTGTTGTTGACAATTTTGTTTTCAATGTCCTAACAACCGAGATCAGCACACAATGCATCCATGTACGCTAATGATCAACTGGTAAAAACATCTGGCCAACACTCAACTCACACGACTTCATTGTCTGAATTGGTGTATATCAATTATAAATAGGCCTGATTTACTCAGAAAACCATATCTGATGTCTCATGTCTGATTTAGCCTTGATTTAATCTTCATAATTAAAGATTCAGCCTTAATGCACAGTAACTTCAGATCAAATGACAATTTGTACTAAATTACCTATAAAATAATTTAGTTTAGACTAGAATGAGGTAAAACCAGAACAAAGCAATTTCAAAGCAATTTCAACATAGCTTTTAATTTTATTCAGATGCATGGCTGAAAACAGACCATTAGTTAAAATAAACTTTGATGGAATTTTGAAATACTTATTTTAGATATTGATCTAAAAGATATTACATTTATAGATATTGATATGATTATACCACAAGAATTGTGAGGTCTGAGAAAGGATCCTTCAAAAATATGAAAACCACTTTTAATATATGCTCTGACAGTGAAAGTTTTTTTCTTTCATGAATAAGTAGCCTATAATAAGCAGAAAAAAAAAACTATTTATTTGCATTTATTTTAGTTATGGTCAATATTTTGGGCTCGCAGATCAAGTTTGGGGTGTGTGTGTTTTTTACTGTGTGTGAATGACCGTCAGCCAACTGGGAAGACCGTTTTTGATTCAGGAAAAACCCTGTATAACATAAATATAATAAATTATAAAACATTAATACAAATCTGAAACCTTTATTTTTAAAGAGTGATGTGTAAAATCTAAATATTCTAATTAATTCTACACTTAACTGCGTGAAGTTGACTTCTCATAGCACTCTAAAGCAGAAAACTCTAATTGAAAAAGTATCCAAAAGTATTTAAATAAGAATGACGCAATATCTAATAATTGTGTAAAGCTCACGCATGTATGCCAGATCACTTTAATCCTGAAGAAACTATCTGAACAACAACAAAGACACTCCTTCACTCACACAATTTATGACACACTGTATTGTTTTCTGGCAGTGATCTAGCCATCAGAGACAACCCAAATGGAGAGCAGCTCTCTTACAAAGACTTCTCTCCAGAAGGGCAGCTTGATAACGTGTGTCCAGCACAAGGGATTCAGAGGGGCCTTCCTAATAATCAAGTTTAAATGAAACGCTACACAACCCCCTCACCACCTGTGAATCAGCATCAGGAAAATGAGGCTAACATTCAGGAGAGGAGAACTGTGCTTACCCTGCATGGCTATTCAATTAGTCACACCCAATCTTATCCCTGGGGAAACTTCAAAAAAAAAAAGTAAACAGACTGAAAGGCGATGCAATTTTTTTGTAATCCGCAGCTGTGCGGAGAGATAGATCGAGTTAGAAAAAGACATAATATCTTGTGGCATGTAGAAAGAATCCATCTAATGGAGTTCAAACCAGGTGAGATTTGCTGGCAAATGGCAGATAAACAGGAAACTAGGGAGAAAAACATGCAACTTCTGTATGTTTTTGAGAGGTGTGCTAACTGGTGAACAGAAATGAGTTCTAAAAAAAACATGTAGCCTATAAAAACATCCTTTGTCAAAAGATCTGATCAATCTAAAAAAATCTATGTTTATATTTTAGCTATAAATAATAGCTATATCCAAAACAACCCTTTATAGACTTTAACATGATCACTTATCTTAGTCTACTACACCTGTAAAAGGAGCCACAAACTCCCAGTCTTAAATAATAACCATTCATAATTCATTATCCTCTAGATAAAAAAAAAAAGACTGCTCTCTTCAATGCCATAACCTGTGAAGATAACACAAAGCTAATTGAAGCCCCACAGGCTTGCAGATGAAGGACGCTTATATCTCTGCTGGGCTGGCAATCAGCTCAAAACTGATCTGATATTAAACTTGCATGCCATTAATACCGACACTTCTTGAGCCCTACCATGCAATGATCCCTGCAGCATCCCTCTTTATTAATAACAAGAGCTGTTTAGGCTCAGCATACTGATCTGTTGTTAAAGACCAGTGGACGACTGGATGATCATTCATTTGCCTCTGCCTCTTGACTCAGTGAAGTGAGGGCAAAAAGAGGCTCTGCATGGGTACATGAAGCAGACTATTTCAGCAGACTGCTCTGGGCTCGTTCTCAGGGCTTCAGTCAAAGCTAAAACAAAAGTCTTTCAAAAGGTACTAAACTGGAGACTGCTGGTAAACATCTTGTTAGTTTGAAAAAAAAAAAAATACACTGAAAAATATTTGGTATACGAACATTTTTTCGTTGCCAGTAAAGTTCACAAATAATTACAGAGAAATTGTAACTTATATATTAAACATGAAAGCTTTCACACTGCTCAACCCTGGCTTCTTCACCTTTACTCTTAAACTAGGGATGCAATGATTGTAGATTTTGTTGGTACAATTATAGTCTGAAGAATAATCACAGTTTTATGATTATGTGACTTCCTACATTAGTCATTTTATGAAATAAATAAATATATAATAATATAATATAATAATCGCCATATTCGTAAAACTGTGATTATTCTCCAGACTATAAAAATATACTCTTTAGATATTAAAGTGTTATTTATCACTGGCTTTTAAAACGGAAATAACACAGTAACCATCAATACAGCACAAAATAGTAATAAACAAAAGTCCATCTCTCACATTGGAATTTAAAAAAAAAACCATCCGTGACTATTAATCTTTTAAAAATAACAAATCTAAATCGATCACTGAACTATTTAATAGTTTCAGTTTTTACATTTCTTTTGGACCAGGGGTATAGTTTTTTTGACATGGCAAAAAATAGGTTCACCGTGGTTTTTACTCATGATTAATACTACAACAGGGATAGTAAATAAAAGTTTCTGAAGTACTATTAATATACTACTAATATTGACTTTATTTAACCCACAGGGGAAACTGTAAATAATGATGGAAATAAACTAAAATATTATTATAATCAACTGTCATCCAAAGGTAGGATAGAATTCACACATGCAACTTTCACCTTTCTCTCGATCGATCGACCAAATACTTAATTCAACTGATCTAAGCAAATGTGATCTTACAAAACTTTAAAATGCTTCATTAAAGCAGTGCATTGAAAACTGTCAAAGTACATCTAGCCGTCTGTTATTCATTATGCATTCATCCTTTAGCAGCAGTTTTTTACATATATATTTAAATAACACCTTCTTGGTGTACCCAAAATGGTCTCACACTCTCAACAGACATTTCTCAGGTGGAAATAAAGGATCCGTTTAGTCCTCTGTCACAGTTAATATTGCATGTAGTAGCCTTGGTAGTCCGTGTCTCTATAAGCGTGTCATTTAAGCTGGTGCACCACTAGCGTAACTTTGTTTTAGTTTTGCACAACCTGCAACAGTCCCGTTCTGTGTAACAGAAAACCTCGGTTTCACAGAACTTTTACGGTTAATTAACCATGACGATTTAAATCATGGTTAATAGAAAAACCGGATAATCGCTGCATCCCTAGGCATTACACACAGTAATCTTGAGTACCCATATTAGAGCTGCACAATTAATTGTTAAAAGATCTTGTTTCGGAGACGAGCATAACTCTTCTAATCCCTAAACACGCAATCACTCACAGTGAGACAAAGTTGTTGGTGATTCTTCCTGTTGTAAAGTCATGCAGTGTGAAACCCTCTGTCGCTGATCAATCATCCAGTGCGAACACAGCAACGACTGAATGATACCCAGATAGTCAAGCAGTATGAAAAGATCTGTGACGTGACTACTTTGAAAATCGTGCAGTCAGAACTCGGCATAAGAATCTTTAAATTGTTTTACTCTGACATAATAGCTTTAAAAGTTTATTTTTTGTTAAATGGTCATTTTTTCTTTACATTCGTACATTATTTTTCATTACAATTCTTTAAATTTGAAGCAAAGAGGATATCCTAATGTTCAGGGAATAAACTTGTGAATAAAAAAAAGTTCACCAGAATCGTGATCTTCATTCTAAGCTTAAAAAAATAAGCTTATTTTAAGCTTTCTAAGCTTATTTTATCCAGAATCGTGCAGCTCTAACACATATCACTGCATCCTTCATGTCTTCAAAAAGTCTTTAGTTTTATCATATTTAAAATACAAAGACAAAGCTTTACGATTCTTTCTGGTTGTACTTGAAGCTTGTACACTTGCACTGACTGCCAAATGTCAGACATTTCTCAATCATGACACTACACACATGTCATTTAGCATCAGGGTAATGCATTTACCTAGGTTTATGAAACTGTGCTCTGTGCAATGCCAATTTATTCTTACCTTTATAGTAGGGCTGTTGCAGCGAAGGAATTTCCCTTGCAGTATTATTGTAATTCTAGAAAACATGATAGGCCCCATCCAAGGTGGCACCCTTAACCCTCATGGTCTTCCTCTGAGTCCACACTTTCGTGACGTAATGCCACTATGACTGTCAAGTAGAAGTTTGGTGCAAGCTTGCATCAGTGCAGGATATGCAGAAATGTGCATTGAGGGCGCATAACAGCCGCAAAGGGGGATGCTCGCAAGCACCTTTCTGAATGCTAAAATGACAAATAAGACCCTAAGGTCTTGTGGACTTGACAGATGCACTTTTTTGTGTGTGTTTGGGTAGTTTCTGTGTTACCCAGATCCTTGGTCAGTCATAACCCAGCGGTTGAGTTAGCCTATTTATCACTGGGATTTTGTGTACTCCTCATAACAGAGGAGCTCTAATAATCATCAATTTGATGTATTTCTTCTGTAAAATACAGGTTTGTGAACATCTTTTTTTTCCTATATATAAAAAATCTTTAAAATCTGTGCTTTATCATTTGGTTTTCATGCAAAGTAATATACAGGTGCACCATGTGAATCACATACAAGTGTCACTTGCGTTGGTCTAATGATGAAAAAGCCTGATGCTTTGCGTTAAATAATTTTACTAATAAAGACACACAACACACATACTTGTTAAAAACCTCTGCGAGCCCAAAATATTGACCATTAATAAATTAAATGCAAATAAATAGTTTTTTTTTTTCCTGCTTATTATAGGCTACTTATTTATGAAAGAAAAAAACTTTCACTGTCAGAGCATATATTAAAAGTGGTTTTCATATTTTTGAAGGACCCTTTCTCAGACCTCACAATTCTTGTGGTATAATCATATCAATATCGCAAAGTATTTTAAATAAGTCCTGTGCCCTTTTTTACGGGCAGAATATTTTGGCTAAAAGATAGGGTTGTGAAGTATTTAACAAATGTTTAGAGGATTTAGGAATGTTAACATTATTTAAGGTACAAAGTAAAAAATAAGCTATTTATATAGGTAAAATTACAATACATTGCACAATATATTCATGCACATCTCATCAGTAAAGTACCTTGATTAACGGTAAATGTCCATCACATGTTTTCAAACGGAGCAGCAGTTAATACACAGAGTCAGATGACTGACAAGCTACACAATGTTGAGTTCAGTATTGCAAATGAATCACTTGGAATTTGAAAGCGATATTGCGATTTATGCTGTATAAGCAGCATAAAACATGAAACCACAAAACCCACACAACAATTCAGTGTTTAGAATGGCCCAGGGCTAACTACTTTAAGAGTGAAGTCCTTTGGTTTTAATTGAACAATTATCTACTTGTTTTTACAGTGCACTGAAATTTGCTGTGGCCTCACTTAATTTCATTTCAACATCTTTGAAACACAGTCAGTGCTGGAAAAAAAACTGCAGAATTCATATTATTACTGGTGTTGTTTTCGCTATTATTACTTCTGCTGTCCTCATGACTATTAGTTTAGAGGAGAACTCTTTATCTCCTCAAGCATTTCTTGAGTGTTTCCTTCATTGCATGGTTCAATCAGGCTGCAGAATTCCCTCTGTGTCGACTTCCCTCTCTGATTTCCCAGTGCTGCACAGGACCTGACTCAGCTCCCTGAAGATTAAACGGACTGAAAAAAAGGACTATATTCTGTTCTTTAGTTGAACGTGACAGTAGACTCAGTGGACTGCACTGCAGTTTACATGTTTACATTATCAGTTCGAAAAAGAGGTGTTTAATAGATACAACAAGGCTTTTATCTAATACTAACATGAATTTGTCCATGCAATTATAAAGTTATAGACCTAAGTTGCGTGTTCTGTTAAACAGTCTTTCCAAAGGTCATTCTGAACTAGAGAGCGAGTAATACTATATGCATGCAATTAAGATACAGGAGTGAAATTAATACCAGCTTTAGGGAGATGAGGCTAAAGAAAAGAGCCTGGTCATTTGAAGTCATTAATCTAATGGGATTCTGGGTTCTTCTCCAGCTCTATTGAAATATAATCCAAGTCTTGTCCCACTTTCTGCTACACTCAAAAAAGAAAAAAAAAAGGCTCAGCATGAGTGCCAACCCAGGCCCAACACTCATTTGCAATTTATCTCAGACATTTATAATGTTTTGGGACAGAACCAAACTCATCTACAACTCACAATCCAATGCTAATTGGGACATAGACTAGGGGACAGAGCAAACTGAGTTATGGGCGATGTCATTGCATATATTTGTCCTGTTTTAAAACTTTCACAGTCTGTACAAGAAAAAGAAAGAAAAGAGGACAAACAAAAGCTCAAGAGACACAAAAGTAAAATCAAGCCATTACTAAACTCCGTGACACTTTAATCTAATATAAAAAAATGGCAATCTCCAAATATTACGTGGGCAAAACAGGACAAGCCAATGATTATGTTAAGTTTGAAAGTAATATGATAATCCAAGTATCGCTAAATCACAAGTCACTGAGATAAATTTCAAGTATAACAAGCTCAATAATTATTAAAAACAACTGATATTAACAATGAACACTAATAGAGTATGATTTATTGTGTTCTTTCTTTCAATTCAGTATTCAACAAACATAAATTATACAGAAATATTACACAACAAAAACTAAGTGAAATTTTGGCTATAAAAAGCTTGGCTACTTGATCTCCAGGTTTTCAATCCAAAATTGCCTCAGGACCAAGAAAAACATTTAAGGATCAATCATAAAAATATCTCCAAATCCCTTGTGGGCAAAAAAAGGACAAGCCAAAAAAGTCTGAAAGCTACTTGAGTATCTCTGAATCACTTCCGTCAATTAGATACATTTTATTTGTTATCCATTTTTGCATAATTAAAAATGTTCAATATTATTTTTAAATCGTTATCGTTGGAAACGATAAATACATGATACATACAAACAGGGACCGAAATTAAGTTTTTGACACACCGGCCAACTTGGCCGGTGGATTAAAAAATCTACCGGCCAAGCTTATTT
>JAUCMT010000024.1:6748161-6760695 GCA_032357475.1 Enteromius thamalakanensis | reverse complement strand
CTCTTTAAATTTTACTCGCCAGACACAGAATTTGCTCGCATTTGGCGAGTGGCGAGTGTTAATTTCGGACCCTGCATACAAAATACATGATACACACTTGTTATGCTGCACAAACGTAAAGTGGGTTGTTTTGGAGAGAAGTCTTGACATGGTAAACATCCAAAATGGTTTAAACTGTCATAAATTCTTACGTAACTATAAAGTATAGTGAGTAATATGCGTTTAATTTTCCCTAAAAGGGTTATTAAAATTAAACATTGACATATGTACATAAATTGTAAGAGAAAATTCTTAATCATAAAAATGCGTCTCACAAATACAGAGCCATGTTTTTTAACGCAAGACCCAAACATGTTCAAAAATACCAATACAACCAGTCATGCAGGCGCATTACTGAAACACCCAAACAGTTCAAAGTACTACAAATCCAAGAGCATGTTCTGCTAACGTTAAAGAGATTTTCAAAACTAACACAGCTGTGCAACTGCAGGCAGACACATGAGATATTCTCGCCTCACCAGAGAACAGAGCTCTGACTGAAACCCATGCAAAATTCATTACTGCCCAAAACGAGTCTCTATGGCACCGGCTGGCAAAGCAGCCTGGAATTTCTATGAACTGCGTAAAGGTACCAGTGCAGACTCTGCTCATAAAGTCTTACAGAAACGCGTGCATTTCAAAGCAACAAGCATCCCGCTTTGCTTTTGTCCCAGCTGCTCAGAAACTCGGACCTATACGCTCACACATACACACGTTGACCCTGTTACTGCACATTAAGGCTCTGTAAAAAGCGAGAAAGCGCTGATTTGTGTATTTATGCACACACTAGCACTACCTTAACACTTGCTGGATGTGTAGACAAAAATTAATGGCTATTTAAAACTTCCACTAAACTGCTAAACTCAACTCCGCCGCGGCTCAAACAGTGTCTTCTGCAAATACGAAGACTTTATACAAGCATAAAGAGCTTCGAGAGGTAAATGTCACAGTTTTTAAAATACAGCCTTGTATTTGACTAAATTACACTCAAATGAGTTTTAAATTAAAACACGTTGAGAAGTCGTTCCTCTGATTTTCCTCAGAACGAGGTTAGCGCGGCTAGCCGTAGCATTTCTGCAGTTCTGAAAAGGCAAAACAGCGCTTGCTTTGAAGAAAACACTACACATGACTCACCCATACAGTTTTCTTTGATTCAGCTATCCTTAAGGGATCCTCAAAGGTTTCATAAGTTTAAAAATTGAGAGGTGAACTCAAACTCTCGTTGACAGCATCACTCTCTGAGCCGCCATCTTCACTCGGCTATGATGCTGCTGTTGGCTCGAGACGCTCTACCTACCGAAAACTCTGGAACGAACCAAATCAATCCGTCAGATGGGGGGGAAACCTCCCCGCTACTCACAATTTCGCGACACTGTCCGAAGGCATTTTAAACGTGAAGCTTGTGTTAAATGTGCTCAAATCCTTTAACGTAAATTTTAGACTTATTAGAACAAAATACATGTGTTGAAATACTTAAAGAAATACATTTGCTGAATTAAACCCCCGCACCGTGGTCAAATTCGAAAAACTTGTTTCCAACAGAGTGCACCTCCGAGCAGATTTTTTTTCAGGTAACGTTAGGGGCCCAACAAGGACCTGTGTGAGATTATCATGCATTATATTTACACATTTGTGTTTTTAAAGTACACCCTACCTGGACTTTCAATAAAGTGGTGAATACATGGTTTACTTTAAACGTGTAGATTAGCTTTAAACAATGCACGTGTAAGTGTTTTCTGGCACCAAAATTAACTCAGTGATTAAATAAACAAAGAATGGCAGTTTGTGAATGTCAGCTTTTAAACCAACCGGGATCCCCGATAGACCACATTTCGGCAGGTTCAATATTTAACCTTCTAGCGCCCCCAGGCGATGGAAACCCCACCGGTACAATGTTGATGCTCTGCAAGTCAAGGTAAGTTTTAATGATGTGCATTGTTATCTGTTCATCCCACTACCGATATAAACTGCCGTTCAAACCTTTGTAGTCAGTAGGAGAAAAATTTTTACTTTTATTTAACAAAGATTTCAAAAGTGAAAAAGACAATTTTACATAATACTGTATATATTTTTTTAAATCCCACAAATATGATGTGCCACTGAAGACTGGAGTAATGGCTGCTAAATAAATCTAAAACTTTCAATTACTGGAATAAATTTTAATTCATTCATTTAAAAATATAAAACTTAGTTCACATGTTAAAAATGTAACAATAATACCATCGTTGCCGTTTTTACCATTTTTGATCAATTGAATTAAGAGATTCCTATAAAAAATAAACGCTAACCAACCCCAAACTTTTGAACAGCAGCATATAAAATAGTTAGAACCACATAAACAGACAAGATAAACTCTTTTAGTGTTTTGATTTATCTTTATTAAGTAAACTCTACATTTTTAATATTGCTTTGTTCCAATTTAGTTTTTCTCTTTTCCCCATTTATTCTAGATTACATCCTCTTGCAATCAGCACAGTTTATATATTTATATGTATTTATATAGATTTTTTTTTTGTTTTTTTTCCAACCAAGCTACAATTGAAGAATACAAAAATATCACAGTACATTTTCTACTCAGTCACTCCACTAGCGAGTTCCAAGCTGGGGCCGATGCTGGAAACACTGGAATCTGGCAGTGACATTTATAGACCACTCAACTAACGTTAGACAGAGGGGAGCAGTTAACCCATTTTAAAATGAGAACAGAAAAACGAGATTGTGTGGTTTGACTAAACCTCAAAAAAATATTAAACTATGCAGACACCAAAGTCTATTAACTGTATCGGAAACAGCTGGAATTCAAATAATAAAAGAAGCCAATTTAAATGACAGGAAGCTTGAATTGTCTTTGACTGAAGTCACGGTTGACATCTTTAATTTCAAAAATTAAAGCTGTGTAATCTGTTCCAGCCAGCCTTCTCTGTTCCAGCACCCAAGCCACCAACATCTCACCGGAAAAAGGAACTCACAGAGCAGTCAGTAATAACATTCTTCCATTCCTCATCCTGCTCTCTGCAGACACACCACACTATACAAAATATTAAAAACAAAAACATCGAAGAATCCTCACCCGTACTTTGATTATTGTTTCATAATAAAAGTCTCTTTTATTCTTTTAACAAAGTTTTGTTTTCCTCATTCCTCCTCATGTTTACAATGCCATCCACAATCCAGCGTTGAAATCCTTAATGACCGATGGAGGCTCTGTTCTCCAGGGTAGAGGAATGTTGCAGTATGAGTCTGACATTTAGTGGTTTTTGTTTAACCGCGAACCAAACAAGTGAAAACCTGTCCCCATATTAGCAATCTAATTGAACGACGGGGGGAATCGCAAAGCATAAAAATCAGTGAATGAAGAGGTTAGGACACAGATAAAACATATATAGCCATTAAGTTACTCAACTGAACACACCGAAAAAAAAAAAAGAACAAAAAAACCAGACACAACACTGGAAGCAACAACTCGACAAAGGACTGACTGAAGTAAATCACTCGCCCCAGCATCTCTGTACCACTTTCTCATGACTTCGGGGCCTGAAGGATATAATGTTCGGTCATGTGAGTGGGCTTGTACAGGAAGTTGTCATGGCTACACTTCCTATCGAGGGGAGAGCTGCGTGTCGGATTGAACTTAGTAAGTGGTCTGTGGGGGAAGATAGCTGCAGGAGACTGGGCGGCTCGGTCCTGTCTGGTCTCTAGAGCAGTCAGGGTGAGAAAGTGGCCATCTCCAACGAGATCCGCTGCCATAGTTCTTTAGTCTGTTTGCCCCTCTTCAGGTTCTGCAGCACATCGTTGAACTGCATCATGCCGACTGGTGTCAGGCAAAATGCCCCGCGGGCACTTCGGATGATGTTCACAAAGTCGTCATAGTCTGCGGGAGTCAGATGGATCAGCCTATGGTGGATGTACTGGAACAAACAGAGAGTGAATTAGGCTGGTAGGACATAAAGTCAAAGACAAACCTCTATTTAATTATTAATGTTGGGAATTAGTAAATATAGTAATTAGTTGGCAAAAAAAAGCAAGCTCACGCATTTCTCATTGAAACAGAGTGCATAAAAGGGATAGCAATGAAGAAAATGTAATATAGGTGGAAAAATTGTAATGATATTGCCCAGATAAACTTTAAAGACATTTAATTACTGCAAAGAATTCCATTTAATTAAATGCGGTTTCCTTGAACCTTCTATTTATCAAAAGATGGAAGTATGAAAATATTTACGTTCATAGCTCTTCGATCTCCCTGTGTTTAAACGTGCGCATTGATAAATTCTTAAATGTTCTTGCTACTGGATGGCACAAACCTGAACCCGTTTTAATAAAATGTAAACAGGTTATGAAGCGTCAAGTCCCCGGATGTTTATAGGGACATGCAGCATATGGAGTGCATTTCCCACCAGCGACGTACGAAATGACTCAGTGACAGTCTGGATAGGTTTCTGCTCGAGTACAGCCTCTTGGTCCCTCATCTCATTATCCACGCATGGAGAGAGTGGATTAGAGCTGGCACTGTCTCCCTTTCACATTTACCCAATGTTCATTTGCTAAGACTTACAGTGGCAGACATATGGTAGAGCCTTCCCTTGATCTAAAGTGGAAGGCCACTATGAAAACGGCCACTTGCACAGACATGTGCGTCGCTTGCCCATGCAACAACTCAAAACCCTTTTGAAATGGCAACATAAAGCCTCTGAGCCGGCTAGCAGGTAACTGCAAGAGCATGTCTGTGTGTGTGAGGGAGAGATAGCACGCGTGCGCTTCTACTCTAGGAAGCCGCTCTTGGCTTTGGGCTGTCACAGTGCGTTTGATGCTCTCTCATCAGTATGCTCCATCCTGTGAACAGACTCAGGCTTCCCTCTCTAGCTTTAACACTCCAGAATTGTTCATGCACAATTTATATTCAGTGTGGGCGACAATGCCATCACAATCCAGCCTCGGCACCACTCGAATGCTCTAAAACCCTGCTCAAATTCTCTACTTGAAACTAAGTCTAAATAAAATGAAAACGAACTTTGAGATGGCTGCACCGCATTCAATGCAAAATGTCAGCTGTGGCGGATGATCTCATGTGTTTGAGTACATGTTGCTCCTGGTGGATTGTCGGCATCATCAGGGTACGGATTTATTTTTGCATTTCATCCAATTAGGGATGTTATTAGTAATAATGTCTGCGTTATTAGTTCCCAAGGCTGAATCTTAGGGATTTGTGATGCTGTACCTGTAAGTAGGCCTGCTGGCAGCGCTGCACAAGCTGGTGGAAAGCAGGAGTGCGGAGGTGTGCATGGATATGTGCAGGGTTTAACCTCTGCAGAGCCTCCATAATGATCTCCTGCAGGACAAACGGACTAAGAACCCCTTTCGCTGCTCCCACACAAAACTGGTACACGTGGTTCACACCTGAGGAGAGAAGAATAAATTAATCACTTATACAGTGGGTTCTTCTTTTAAACTTAATTAGATTTTGCACTGATTTTAATGCTAATCAGTATCATAAATTCTCTGTACAACATTCAGCCATTTCAACCATTCTTTTTCTTGCCCATCAGAGCATTGCTTAGCTTTTTCCCTTTACATTTTCCTTTTACAACGAGACTACAAGTCCAGGACAGAATATCTTGGGATCAGAGCTATAACATAACACCTCAGTAAATTTGACAAAGATCATCTTTATGAATAATTTATTCATAAATCAAACCCAGACCAGATATTTTATAGGGTTATATTAATTTGCATTTTTTATAGAAATGAAATGTAATTATCATTCAAGCTCAGCAAGTGAAATATCACCCACACGTTAAACACATTAAGTGGTAGAAATGTTAATGCAAACAACTGTGGAGGACTGCGTCTTTACAGATTACATCCATAAAATGTGAGGTAAGATGTTTTATAATATCATAAACCTTATATTGTTTATTGCATTTGCATTTCCTGTGCCTTTTGATGCACAACAGAAAGGCACACAGTTTGGATTAAAAAGGGCCAAAATTTAAATCTGACTGAAGGGCATGGGCTGAAAGTATGTTGCTTATATCCAAATACAATAAAATGTCGTTTTTAAATAAATAATCTCTACATTTCAGCATCAAAATAAAACAAAATCTTCAAACAAAAAGTTAAATTAAAAAAATGAAGATGTGCTTCAACTGAATAATTCACACAGGCCTGTTTATCTGGAAACTGAAAGCATTAACATTAAATGAAAGCATTATGCCATTAAATACTCTGATTAACCAATAGCCCTATAATTGCATTTGTCAAGTGTGCTGACATTTACTATTAAAAAGCAAAATGGATGTTTCACCACAACGTTTTAGACCAGAGCAATTGGAGAATCTGAAGCAACACGTGGGTTTTTTGGAAATCGGAGGACTGGTGATAAGTGATAACAGAGGGGAAATTGCTGTCAGAATTTCCCTTTAAAAGGAAGCTATTCTTCAGCAACAAGAAACAAACTAGTCATTTCATAAAAAGCCTAACCTGAACAAAATATTGTCTACTTTTACATTTTTTTTTGTTATATTTAGGCCCAAGAAAGCTGGCAACACGCTGTGATCAGCATGGGATAAAGCTCAGAGTAGAAGGTAAGACGTCAGAATGTCAGAATGTAGAATCAGCTCTCCTCTCTTGTCCGCTGAAGACAAGATAAACTGCCATACACATCATTTCCAGTCTATTCCAGATATTACAGCAGGTAACAGGAGATAGACTTGTTTTTCCAAGAAGACATATTTCAAAGATATGTAGGCATACCAAGACGCGCAGCCAGGCCCAACAGCCATTTGACGTCTTCGGTGTATGGTGGGCTTCGGGAAAAGTTGTTTGGATGATCGTTGTGGGCCCTCCTTCCCAACATCTCCAAGGCCAGCATGCCTAAATGAGGACAGGAAGATTTGACCATCAACACTCTGTTCTGTACCACACTGTACTGTATCATGTATTGAATTGACACATGCACCCAACGTCCTACTCTCAAGGACTTATGAGTACTGATAAAACTGAAATCATGCCTTAATTAATATTTCTCACTGTGAGAGTTCTTTGTCAGTCCTGCAACATGGACTCAACCGATCTCTCCCTCACCTCTCTTGATAATTAATCACCACAATTCAGGACCAGATGGATCCTAATGGGTGCAAAACAGCAACATAAGGACAGGCAAGCCATGCCCTATAGGTTCTATGTAATTAGAAATCAGGCGTCCTTACCGACTCTGTAGGCCGAGTGGAGGTAGTGCAGGCCCTGCTGGCTGATTGGTTGACTGTGCTGCTCGTCTTCCACAGGGAAGGGTGCGCTGACCATTGAGGCGGGCTGGGATGAGAGTCCTGGAAGAGAAGCCCCTTGAATGGCCTGGATGGCAGAGGCTGAGTGTACTCCTCCTGTTGGGCAAAAGAAAAAATTGAGAGGAGGTTCACAGTGTTTGTCTATAAATTTGCAAACTGTCTGATAGCTTGGCTTTGCAACAAACTCTGGTAAATCTGTACAGTAATTAATGCTTGTCTGCACTGATCTAAAGTTGTACGAAAATAATCATAAATCATTATATATATATATATAATATGATATATTTAAAGATTAATCAATACAATTTTATTTCAGTTGAATCAGTTAAGCCTTTTTTTAAACTGGAACTAAATTGAGACCTGTCTTATGACAGAGGGCAGGCTTTATGCTCAGGATTCAGAGGAAATTACAAAATCCACACCACAGCCTACTTTTTTTTTTGGTGGTGGTTATTGCCTGATGCCTTTGTAGGGCTGTCTTATCATTTAAAAAATGCAATTACACATGAATGAGCTATGAACATAACATAAAATATCCATAAAATTGATTGAACGATTCTTTTGTTGTAAGATTTTCCAAAAATACAACATTCGCACCTGTATGGATTGCAAATGACTCTTGTTTTTTTTTTTGTTTTTTTTTTAAGTATTCAAGATGTGAGTTGCCTTTCACTGTTGTTGCAGTAAACCAAAAAAGTGAAATAAGATTGGTCCATCTTGAAGGTAATGATTTAATAAATGAGCACCCTGTCAACTGTTTTACAACAATTTACTTCAATAAACAGTGCATTTACTGTGCTTGCTTCAAAAGCAACAGAGGAAGATTCATGAGTTTCATAGAGTTTCTATGGCTTTCCAAAAGAGGAAAAATATTGAAAGAATGATTACAGAGTTCAATAGACAGAAAGATTTTAAATAGGCCAATCTGGAAAATTGGTCCATTAGTTAAAATTTTTGTGGATCGATATCAAATCTTCAAAGAGGTGCACTAATTAACAGTTTCCCTCCCAAACCCCCAGAGATAAAATTAGTTATCGAGTTATAAAGTTATAAAGTTTTGATATGGTCATATAATCTCAACATGGCAGCCAATATGAAGGACTACCCTTAAATTGAATAAAACGGTCTGATTTTACTCTCTCATGCAATTTTAAGTTATTACAAATACATCAGATGAAAGTACTATTCCTTTCTGGAAACTTGCTGCAAATGTTAAAAATCTTGCATTTATTCAGCATTTATCTAAATGACCATTGATAATATGCCTTAAATGTGTCTTCATGCTAAGATGGAATTAAACCTAACTTGTTATTACCTGCCACGGTAGTGCTAAGAGGCAGAGCTGCCTCTGCAGTATGGTACGGGTGGACAGCTATCTGAGTCATGGACGGCACTGGGACTCCAGGGAAAGTGACAGCAGTGGCTGCCATAGGAGGATGAGGGCCAGTAGCCACAGAGAACGGGTACTGAGCACCAATAAAAGCAGGGTGCATTCCCTGAGAAGACAAACAGATGCTCTTAAAACCAGGCTGATACGTCTTCCTCGAGTCATACACCTGTTGTTGAAAGATTAAAAAGTCACAAAATTAAGTTAATCCAAGAGAACAGTTGTAAAGATCATCATACACACATAAACTGCCAGGAATATTATTCCATTTATATTCTGCCAGGAATGTGGCACTATGCATCACTGACTGACAAGTAAGAGTCTGCATTAGTACTTAAATTTAGTATTTATCACCTTCAGTTAAAAGCAGACAAATAATATTACAGAGTAAAATAAAACTGCTAGGAACAGATAACTGAAAACCATAAATCATATTGCAAAGAATGAAAGAGAGCTCATACTTGTGGGTATGCTGCCCCAGACACGGGGAAGACAGCAGGACGGGGAACGTGCTGAAGGGGGTGACCCAAATACTGCGGAGTGCAGACTGTTGGTAGATGAGTTTGGATGGTGGTGTAGGGATGCAGGCCTTGCGTGTGTGCCATGGCTGAGCCCGGCAGCGCGTGAGACTGGTATATAGTAGAGCCAACAGAAATGACAGGAACTACAGCGGCTGCCGTCACTGTTGTAGTTACAGCTGCAACGCCTGAAGTGTCCAAGACTCCTGTGTTATCCATGATAGCGCAGACTCCCTCGGGTGGTGTTCTTCCTGCTCCACCATTGGCCCCACAGCGGCCAGACCCCTCTCGTTGGCCTCCAGACCCTCCGCCCACTGTTTGCTCATACAACCAATACCACTGGTGAGCCACCTCGAACAAGACCTCAGGATAAACGCCTCCTCCCTTTGCAGCCTCCTCAACTGCCATGCAAGCCTTCTCCAGCATTACATTATCCTAACAAAAAAGCAAAATAGAATTATGATATAATTAAAGTAAAAATGTGTGGATTGTAATAGTAGAGTTCGATAAATGTAAGCTGTGCTGAACAATACCTGCTCCTTGCACTGCACCAGGGCTCTCTGAATCTCATTGGGATTGAGGGCGTGAGCGTGAGGCAAGCAGCTTAAAGCCAGCTCTGCCGCAGCACGCACCATGTTGGGATCCCGTGCTCGTGATGCGCGGTCAGCAAGTGATGCCACCTCCGGGGGCGTAAGGTGCCCATCCCAGCATTCCACCAGGATGTTGAGGGCAGCACTCCCAATCTCCATGGCCTGGCCTGTGAAAACAAAACATAAGAATTTAAAATGCATTATCTTATCCATCTATCTACCTATGCATCTATATATATCCACCCATCTCACTCTATTTCTATCCACCTAATATATATATATATATATATATATAATTTATACACACACACGTATACATTTATTCAACATGTATGTGACCCAGGAACACAGGGACATTTTTTTTTTTTTTTCATTTTTTTAAATCAAAGCGGAATAAATAAGCTTTGGCTAAACTCTCTTTAAGTTCGTTAGGATAGGACAATATCTGGCTGAGATACAACAAAATATTTACAAAATATCTTCATGGAACATGATCTTAACTTAATATTCTAATGATTTTTTAAATAAAATATAAATGTATAATTTTTATGAAGTACAGTACTATCATAGGCTACTCTTTTATTCAGAGTGGATACTCTGAAACCAGTTTAGGAATTTTAAAGATTACATTTGCATTTCAAGGGGATAGTAATAAATCATATTGAAGCTTGTGATCCCTACAGATTTTGTAATTATCCCTCACCTGTAATCCAAGATACATGTGAGGAATACGTCCTCGACAGCCAGTTTGGAGACACAAAATTATGCAGGCCGAGGGCATACAGGCCAATTTCAAAGGCACACAGATGCAGGTTGCGGTGGGGTCCTTGATGGCCTCCGCTGGCAGAGGGTTGAGTGAAAATGGAGGTGGAGCTGTTTCCACCAGCCTTAATCAGCACAGTCTTGGCCAGCTCAAAGTAAAAATGGGCAGCTGCCTCGGATGGTTGGTTGGGCACGTGCGGAGCGTGGCATTCAGGCCGGCGGCCTTTATACCTAAGAGGGAAAGAAGTAATGTATAACAAACTGTAGACATAAAAGATCAGAAAATCAACCTAATTAAACATTTAATTGTTTGTCGAGGGATCAAACAGAGATGCTAATAAACAAGCTCCAAAAAAATTTGGCCAAATCCTTAAAAGGGGCAATTGGGATAAAAAAGGAAACAGGCATGTCTCACCTGCTGGTGTCGGTACTCTTGGCTCTGGCTCCTCCTCCAGCTCTGCGTGAGCCGCTGGATGACGATGAGCCAAGTGAATCAGAAGAAGAGCTGCTAATGCTGTCACTGTCCTGGCCTCTTCCCCAGGAAGTAGCTGTCCAACCACCTCGAAGTGGACGTCTACTGAGGGTAGGTGAGCTGTCTGAGGTGGTCTCTGGAGCGCTGCTGTCAATGCTTGCCATGCCTGAGAAAACACGTCAGAAGAAACATGACCTTTTCACACTCTGATATTTATGTATGCACAGTTCAAAATCACAAAGTCAGTAAATTAGTAATATACATGAAATAATATAAATGTTATATTTGGAAGCATCATGTTATTTTTTCTAAAAACAGGCTGGTGAACATGTATGATTTTTTTCAGTGATATTGTGACAATAATAAAAACAGAGGTGTCTTCTCTTCTGTCGCTCACCGGTGTGTTTCTTTTTCTGCCGTACAGGTGATCCCCAGCAGCGCGTGCCGTATGCCCCACGGCCCCCCAGTGCCAAACGACTGGGCACAGTGCCCTCGGGCTTGAAGGGCGCAGCTTCGCTCTGCTGCTCACAGGAGGTCGACTGTGCACCCTCTGCCAAAACATGAAGTATGAGAGATTAAATTAAACTGGGTCACTACAAACTCCACAAAGACCCAAGACAATAACATTTCAGCTGTGAATTTCCCTCTGAAATTTAAGTGTTTACTCGTGATACTTTGGTGGATGTTGTTCACCTCGATCTCTGTTGTCAGCGATGCCGTCTCCTGTCACTGTGCTCTGAACTCCACCACCCACCAAGCTGCCCTGCTGCCCCGCCGCTCCCCCACCGGTCCCGCCCTGCACAGCAGCTGATGCTGCTGAAGGGGTGTGCTTTGACACTCCTCCCGTAGCTCCGCTAGCACCATGGGTGGCATGTTTAGATGGGCTCTTTTGACTGCTGGTGGCTGGTTTACTTGAGTAAAATGAGCTCAGTGTCTGAGGCTTGTGGGTCTGGCTCTCACGATCCAGGAGCTTGTCTAGAATCTACACAAGAATAATATCAAACATTAATAGTTTAAGGCATGCACTGCATTTTAAACATTGTACCAAGGCTAAGACTCTCAGCATGATTATAGATGGTCCAAAAGGGATAGCAAATATGAATAAATCATGCATTTTCAAGTCCAAGTAAGATATTAAGAAAATTAATATTTTGATTCAGTACTTTAATGTCATTTTATCCTAACTTCAGCATCAAATCAGCATATTAGAAAGTTTCTGACACTGAAGACTGGAGTGAGTAACAGCTTATGAAAATTCACTGTTTCCATCACATGAATAAATTAAATAATATAAAAACTGTGTTTTTACTTGTAATAATAACATTGGTAATTTTGAGACATATTTTTAAAAATATCATACCTTCAGCCTTAAGAATTGTATTTACATTCAACTATGTACATTAAGAAGCAGTGATGGAGTACTCGAGTCCTGGACTCGGACTCGAGTCCGACTCGAGTCACTATTCTTTGGACTCGAGTCCGA
>JAUCMT010000024.1:6718948-6741543 GCA_032357475.1 Enteromius thamalakanensis | reverse complement strand
GCAGTAGAGGCGGCGCAACTATAACGACACGTGAATAATCCCGCCCACTCTAAAGCGGTACTAAACTGCAGTGGAAGTGCAAACCGAGTCGTACCACGCAGTGGAAAAGCGCCATTACTCAGAACATTGTAGTTTTTTTCCCAGAATGAGTTTGTGAATGACTTTTCAGGTCTCTGTTATTTGTGAAACTCTTTCCACACTGAAGGCATTTGTACGGCCTCTCTCCAGTGTGAAGCCTCGCGTGAACCTCGAGATTTCCTTTAAGCGCAAAACTTTTTCCACACTGAAGGCAAGTAAAAGGCTTCTCTCCGGTGTGGAGCCTCATGTGAATGTTCAGGTTTCCTTTAAGCGCGAAACACTTTCCACACTGAAGGCAGGCGAAAGGCTTCTCCCCAGTGTGAACTCTTCTATGAGCCTCAAGGTTTCCTTTGTTTTCACAATTCTTTCCGCACTCATGGCACATGAAAGGCTCTTCTCCAATGTGAATTTTTACATGATTCTTCAACTGTTTCTCATCCGTGAAACTCCTCCCACACCGATGACATATAAAGTAGCTCTCTTTTGAGTGAATCCTCATGTGTTTCTCAAGGGCTCCTGTTAACTTGAAAGACTTCCAACACTGACCACAAGCAAACGGTTTCTCTCTGGTGTGGGTCTTCATGTGGTCGTTAAGAGCTCCTTTATGCTTAAAACTCTTTCCGCATTGTTGGCATGTGAAAGGCGCCTCTCCTGTATGAATTCTCATGTGGACTTTAAGGCTTCCTTTTTGAGTGAAACATTTTCCACACTGCTGACAGGTGAATGGGCTTTCTCTAGTGTGAATTCTCATGTGGACTTTCAAGTTTCCATTTCTACTGAAACTCTTTCCACACCGTTGGCAGGTGAAAGGGCACTCTCCAGTGTGAACTCTAATGTGGACTTTAAGACTTCCTTTTTGAGTGAAGCCCATTCCACAATGCTGGCAAGTATAAGGCTTCTCTCCAGTGTGAATTCTCACGTGGACCGTAAGGTTCCTATGATGATTAAAACTCTTTCCACATTGCTGGCAGCTGAAATTATATCCAACTGTAGTCAGTCGAGCTCTTTCGCGAGTAGTCTTTTCAGTCTGTAAACAACTTGAAGAGTTTTCTCCAGTCATGTAATCAGGATGTTTCTCATACAGATTTTTTTCTTCCTTTTGATCCAGTTCTTGACTCTCTTCTTTCAGGAATACCAGGTCTATAGGGGAAAATATAGATCAATAAACAAAGATTTTTTTAGAGACTGTTGAATAATTAAGTCGTTAGACATCTTTAGAAATTTGAGTAAGGATAATTCATCTTTGAAAATAAAAACCAACCTGTTTGTTCCTCAGTATCTTCTTGTTTCACTCTGAATATTTCTTCAATCCTCACGTCTTCACACTCCTCTTTAATAAACGCCATCTTTAAAGTGTGTCACTTGGATCTCAGTTGCTACACCAGGAGTTTAAGATAAGAGTAATTATGAGTAAGAAAAATAAATAGAAAAATCAAAAAACAAATTTAGTATTCAGAGCACTGTAATGGAGTGAGTCAAAATGACAGTTAATGGTCTTAAATGGGTTTATGCAACTCATTTACACACACACACACACGTTGGGTTTACATGTTTTATGGGGACATTCCATAGACGTAATGGTTTTTATACTGTACAGACTGTATGTGGTATTGTCCTACACTGACCCTACACTTAAACCTACCCCTTACAGGAAACTGTGTGCATTTTTAGATTTTCAAAAAACTTCATTCTGTGTGATTTATAAGCTTGTTTCCTCATGGGGACCTATGAAATGTCCCCACAAGGACAAATTTGACTGGTATTCCTATCTTTGTGTTGACAATTGGTCCCCATAAGGTGATAATACCGGGTGCACACACACACACACACTTAATAGGCTATTTATGAATATGACTTTAATTTGTAATTTAATTATTTGAAGGTTACATGTAGTTTACAATTTATTGAAAACATTTGCTTTTGCTTTAGTTTTTCTTTATACGTTCGTTTTTTGTTTTCGTTTTGTTTCCTGTCGTTGCATTTACACTGTAAAGAGTCTTGAGCGTGCGGTGATTCGATTCAGTGAATCATATAGAGAATCAATTGATTCAATTGACTCGTAATTTCAAAAAGCTCCGTCTCAATATCATGTTGGAGAAAACGTAATAATATAAAAGTAAAACTTAATTTACGACATAACAGAGCAGAAAAGGGGTTAATCCTTTTATTTACTCGTCTGGAGCGCTTTACTCACAAAACATGACGTCCGTTAATGTTAGATAAAATATCACTATACTTCATTCATAATTAAATAAATTTGCATCGGTAACAAGTTGGTATTGATTATAGAATTGTTCATTCTTAAAGAGTCACGAAACCCTAAAACAAACCTTTCTTCAGTAAAATCACAACAGATGCAGGAGACGGCACGGCCTTATGACGTCAGAACGCAAAACCAAAATAAAAGTCGTGTTCACACGTTGCTTCAAATCACAGAATCTAACAGTGCAAATAACCTTTAGTTATTTTGAGAAAGTTTGGATTTATGGCTTTGAACAAAGAACACACTACTTCTTTTGCACCTCAACCTTCTATAATAAAGACAGATATGCAAGTATGTTTGTATTCATTTTATTTTAAAATTCAGGACAAAACTTTGGGGAAAGAAGACATGTTGAATTGTTGCAGCATTTCTTTTTTTAACATTTGAAGATAGTATTGTAATAAAAACATTTAACTTCACAGAGATGTATATGTCAAAGAGTTTTGAAAATCTGATACAGTAACTCCATTAGTAGCCATTCATATGCATTCTTGTTTTTAGAACAGCTAGAGAACAGGATAAATGTCCTTTACTGTTCTTGAGCAAGCTGTTAGTTTAACTTTTCTGTGTGAATCTTCGTGTGAAGAAAGGTTGGATGATTATTAAATATAGGCCTAGAAAGGAGGTGATATTGAAACCTGTCTTTGTGTGTTCATTTCACTTTCTTAACATACAAGGAGGTTGTCTGAGTAAATTTTCTTTCTGACTGAGAAATATATATTTAATAGCACCAAAATAGGAAATCAAACTAGAGGTCTAACAACACAACTGCTGTTTACGGTTCGTTTCCTGTGAAAACCCACCTTTAGTCAAATTAGAAAACTTTACTATAAGCTTATCGTTATAAAGCAATAGTTTAAAACATTGGCTGTTCATGTACAAAATTTTGAATCACACAAATAGCAACTTTCTCTCTTAACATTAAGATATAATTGAGGAAAGTATTTATCTCACAAATGATTTTTATTTAAATTATATTTAAAGAAAGCAAATGCAGTGACCACATATATCCAGTAGAGGACTATAGTCACTCAATCATTTTCAGTTTTTTTTAATGCTTCAACTTCTCACAACTTAGATATATATTTTGAGAATATTTAAACATTCTAAAACACATTAACAAATCTGTATTTTGTATTTATTTGTGTTGTTGTCTAAAATATTTTTAATAGTTTGCTGTTGAAAATTATTATTCAAAAATGTAACAAGTCACCACTAAAAAACATGACTGTAATCACATACTATTTATTTTAGAAAATTATCAAAAAAAAAATAAATAAAAAAAAGCTGCATTTTAACAAGTAAATAAAACCAGCACAATACAAGGCACCAGCACCAACACTGGTAATAAACAGGAGTGAAGAGTTTACAGAACAATTAAGCACATTATTTTTCAAACACTGTTAATAAACAAGGGCACAACAAAGCTGTTGACCCAGGGACATGTTGTCCTTGCATAATATCCATATGAAAATACATACTGGAAATATTTATAACCTTCTTCCATTTTAAGCAGCTCACGTTGTTGAACGTTGGAAGAAACCAGTTGGGGCCATTTCTCCTTTGGCCAGACACCCAGCACCTAATTTCCAATTCAATTTTATGCGCATGTCAGATTATGCAAAGACTTATAGCATGTGTGTGTGTTTGTGTGCATTTGGTTCTGGCGATCTGTCCACTGAATAAGAAAGAAACAGAGCAATATTAGCGTAGATGCCATTCTTTTTACGATGTAACGAGTACATTGTGTGTATTGTTACATCAGGAGTGTTCCCGGTTCTGGCTGATCTAATTAATGCAGCCTAACAATCCTTTAACAGATTTGATTAATAAATGTGTATTAGTTGTCTTACGTCAACATAATTTGCCTTAAAGAAAACATCACAAAGTGTGTTTCAAGAGGCTAAATATATTCAGCCAACACAGATTTGTTGCTAATGTAAGGACCATTGTTTTGTCTCAAGACACACACAAGTAATGTTTTTATTTTCCTAAGGCATGAGACAGATGCAAGAACATCAAAAGTCAAAATTCTTGTCCATACAATGATAGCAAAACCATTAAAAATCCATTCAACCATTAATGCTACCGTTTTGACAACAATACTATGTAGTAACTAAAGCCGTCAGACAAATGTAGCAAATGCATGTAGCAAATACAAGCTATATTCAAGTTCCTTAAATTTACAGAAGCAAATAAATACCTTAAATGACTTGCGAATGCAGATTCAATCTGTACATGCAGAAACATTCAGAAATGTACAAACACACATTGTTTGTAGCATTTGGGAAATGTCAATTCTTGGATGTAAATCTGATTATGTACAAATTATATTTAAGTAGAATGACTAGAATTGTTGCTATTAATGTGGAATTACCGTTTGCAAATAAAAATGCTGTTTTTGTGTATGTAATTAAGCTCAAAACATTGAAGTATACTTGTTCAAGTGCTAAATACATACAAAAAGTGTTATACAGGGAATAGAACAAGTAAGGGATAATGTACAGGCAGCCGGTAGTTATCGCAGGAATAAGCCCCGACAGGAAGCGGAGAGTCTTGTATCACGCTGAAGGGGCTTGTTTCGCGATAACTACCGGCTGCCTGTATATTATCCCGCTTATTACACGGCTACTTGCATGAATATGAATTTGAAACATTTTATTGGCGTATTTGTTTTAAATGAACATCTTCATCCTTTCGCGAACAATATTATACCACATGACTAACATTCAACCGTAAGACAATTTATAACATCTACATATGAATATATAACAACGGATGTATTTTTGTTATTTATTGCACCTCATGTTGTCTAGTGTTTGTCACAAAATGGCGCCAAACGGTAATCTTTGTTGGCGCGGAGGGATTTAAACACACAAGTAGTCCCGGCTAAGTGTTATTACTTTGGAGCGGTTATTATTCGAAAAGAACGAACCTGCAAGTGTCTCAACTGACCAATCAGAATCAAGCATTCCAGAGAGCCCTGTTTACCGTACTACTAACCATCATGGCAGTGTTCCTCCTGACCAAATGTGGGCACTGCAATTTTGTAAATTGGTTCTTGCAATATTTGACGATTTAAGTAACTGACAAATAAGAAGAGTGCTGCCCACAAAATGCATACATGCATGAAGTCATTAAAAACTAGCTCAAAGAGAACACTCCAGCTTAAGGTTGCCCTGTAATTACCCAGTGGTGACTACTCTAAAGCAGTTTATGGGACATTATGCTAATTTTGGTGCAGATTAGGACCATTAATAATGTTTTAAAAGTTAGAATGTTTTTAATGCAAGCTGCAACCAGTTTTTTAACAGTACAATTAGGATAGTGCAATGTATTGATGCAAGTTTAGCTGCAAGGACAGCTCACCACACAAAAAACACACAAGCCCACTCAAATAGTTAAAGGGCACAGCGATGATTAAGAATGAGAGGTCTAATGACTGACACACACAGTTTATCACTAGTGCATGCCTCTCTAGCTACTAAATATAAACAATTATCATAATCCAGTAGTATATCTGAATTTAATGGCAGGCATATTTCAATTTGTCTTGTTAAGATTTGTAAAAAGCATAAATGCACTACACTTTGTGACAGTCTCTGTGATACTGCTGAGTAGGTGGGCTAAATGTCAAACCTGAAGCATTTGAACTTCAGGCTGTGATGTGTGGAAATGGTAGGCAACCTTCTTAGACACCGGCCTCAATGCAGACTGGCAACTCAAAGCAGTAAATGAAGACATACTATAGGAAAATTCTCTCTTAAAGTGCCAATGTTTTACTGCAAGGCTGATAAAGGTCTCTAGCAGATCTAGGAACATACTGTTTATACAACTCACAATAGCAGAATAAACACTAGACCTGTTTGCAACAGATAGGACTGCACAATAAGTTCATTACAATATTATATTCTCAAACCTACTACGTCCCGTTGCAGGCGCTACCTAAAGAGTTTCCTTCTGTTGCTTCTTCTCTCCTTTTCAAAAATGTACAATATGATTTACAAATGCATTGGATTTCCAGCATCACTTACAAGAAACCAAACAGGAGAACTGTGTTTTGCTGTTTACAACCAACCTAAACATGCAAGAAAAAAAGTTTATGCAAAATAAGTTTGTTATAATTTCCCCCAACGGCAGCAAACAGAAGACAAAGCCCACATGCAAATGCTAAACACCACCCACGGTCCAGGCCGTCGGGTCTATCTGACTGTGGCAGGCCCTCCTACGGGGGGGTGGGATATCACAGCAGTGCAGATCCTTCCCTCCACCCTCCTGACTCCACAAGGAGGCATCAAACCTAATCAAAAGCTTCTCAGTGCTCTCACGCCCACGGTCATTCCGCACAGATATAAACCAAGAGATAGATCGTGCATGTGCTGTATGTGAAATCCTCCCTACAGATATGTCCATCTGAACAAGGACATTGCGCACATTAAAAATCCACGTGTATATGTTGTTCTGAAACACACTGAGAACTTTTGCCTTAAGTAATTGGTTTTTGTTAATGCATTCATTTCTTTTTGAGCCTTAAGAGAAATTTTTCAACTACGCAACAAATGGATTTGCAGTTAGTTCATAAACAATCACGTTAAAATATGCTTTTCTATTTTAAGCTCTGTATTTTGCTGCAGACCAAATTCCAGCCTTATTGTAAAAGGTATTTTTAAATGAAAGAAAATGCAACAGAAACACCAGTAAACTATCAAAACTAGATAGGATTATTATTTTAAGTTTAGCCACTTATTAAAATTCCATTTTATTAAACTTATTTAACTTCTGCGTTATATAACATTAACAAAAAATACATTAATTTTTTTCAGATTAGCTGAAAATACTAAATTATTCTTGTTTTTAAAGATTAACTTTAAACAAATGTTGGCATTAATTTAAATGAGAAATGCACTGTTAAATATCAATATTCCAAAAAATAAATAAAAACATACCAGCTAATAATTGGTATGCAATTAATATTCTGTATATCCTTAACAGAGGGCATTAATGCACATCTAAAATCACTTACATTGTGAATTCTAAATAGGCAGAGGGCCACAACGTGGGCACACCATTTGGCTCCTGCTCCACAGGTGCAGCTGCAGGAAGTGATGCGGCAGCGGTCAAACATTACAGCCACATTGTAGGCTCCTTTTGATTGGCCAGCCTGGGGCGATACTACTGTGGCACTGAGATGGAACCCTGTTTGAGAAAGCAAAACCTTGTCAGTCTGTGGTAACAATTAAAATCAAAGCTTGTTCATATTTTCCTTGCACTCTGGGTAAAAATGTTTGTGAAACACAGCTGTGAAAACTTTGTTTTTGGACTGATTAGTCAGAAAGCCGCCGTTATTATTTTGCACCCAATGCAAGGAGGCTTTGGAGAAAAAAAATCTGTAAACCGTAATGTTTAAGTCTAATGGAGTTTGCTGACTGTAAAGCTGAATGATATAACAGCAACTGCACTGTACACAGACCAAACAGGAAATGAAAGACATCTGAGATGGAGAGAGAGAAAGAAACAGAGTCCAAATGTGTGTGTGGAGAGTTGAGTGTAGGGGGTTGGCCAAAAGCTTTTACCACTGGACAGCGGCCAGCACTCCTCTGGCCAGTAAGAGCAGAGGTGGGGGTGGTGGGTAGTTTCAGCTTATAGCTCCTGTTCCAAATTCAACGGGCCTCCTCAAGCCAACTCTACTACACTGCCTCTTTTTTTTCTTTCAGTCTACCTGTTAGTGCCAAAAGCACCCTTCTATTCCTTTATTCCTGACCCACATTCTCCTGTCAGCTGTCCCGGCTAAAACAAAAGCCCCAAAGAATTTAATAATCAATCTTGATTTAAAAAAAAAATAAAAGAAACCTTTGTATAAAACAGTGTCTTTCTTTAATTTAGTGAATCACTGACTGGGCCAATAAGCACATCATTACTGCAAATGTCACTGGGTTGTCAGCAGTTACACATCATGAAAGAATATAATAGTGGGTTGCATTTACAGTGATGTAAAATACATCACTGAAATCTCTCACTAAACTGATAATTTACCTCAAATGCACCACAAGCAATTAAGTAACTGAACGTGTCTACCTGACTCATATCTCAGCAGGCAATGCTGCAATTATGTTGCATAGCCTAATCAGTCTGTAGCAGCAACCAGGGAGTTTGGGCAAGTTATGTAAAGGCTGATCCTTGGAGATTTAGCACTGTTTTCTCACTATGAGGTTAAACAAAGTGCAAAGGGAAGAGTTTTGGAAGCACTTCCCTTTTAGGTGCAGCTGTTCTGTGTCAGACTGTTCTGGCTCCACTCTGGTGAACTGAGTGAGTGAAAACGTTTGATTTGGCCTTGACGAGCAGTTGGGAGGTCAGTGCGGTGCGTGGTAAATGATTGGCCAGGGCAGTTAGATAGATGAAATTTTTTTGGGGGGGGTTCTAACTCTAAGGAAATTTTCAGTATCACATAATTGACCATAACCCTTCTTAAAAAATAAACACATAAATCAGAGGAACCAGGCACTTAGAGTGTTCAAAATGTACAACAAAATGAAGTATGCTTAAAAAATTTTTTAAAAAAACGCTAATTGTATGTTTGTCTTCTAAAAAGTAAAAAGATGACTAAACAGCAAGATAAATATTATTTTTAGAACTACTGATACATACCAACCTAAAGCATCTTGACATTTAATAACTCCCTGCTTATCTTGAGCAAACAAATAAATGAATAAATAAATTGTATGTATAAAATTATATCTTTGACAAATAAAAAAATAACTTTAATATGCAAAATACTACATCAATGGAAATACACAGAGAGCAAGGAGAACATATTGTCAATAATATACATATATTGTATGGCTCATTTATGAACATATAAACAAATGCAGATCAAATATATGCAAATTATCAATACCTATTGATATACACTTTCATTGGGTTCAGTACGTTTTTTGTCCTTTAAAGAAATTCAGCAATCAATTTCTTGTCAATTTATAATGTTACAAAAGATTTCTATTTTGCATTATATAAATTGAAAATTTAAAGTTTATAAAATGTTTTATATTTTACATTACTGTCCTAAATTATTTTTTTTATTGAAAACAAACAAACGTCTTGTTGAACATAAACTTCTTTTTTTTCCAGAATTGACAGAGTATAAGGTTATGTTTTATCCTTTATCTATACTCTGCAGGCAGTTTAAACACTCTGTGAATAAGCACGAAGGCAGACCCCTGGAGGGTGTGAGTGCATGTGCAAAGGATAGGTCAGGCTTAGGCCAGATGCATCATGATTTCCCTCTGCTGCTGTACGGCCCACTGCCTCCAACAACAGCATTCATTCACAGCCAGAGCTCAAATCACTCACACATACACTTATGTGCCATGCCTCTGGTTTTCTCTCAGGCCATTTGAAGACATGTCACTAAACATGTACAGAGCGCAAGACCAGAACCTCAGGGCTCTTAACACAAGGGAGGCTTACTCTTAATGCTATTTTAAGATCTGCATTCTGGAAAGTATTTTAAGTTTAATGTTGAAAGTGTATAATACAGCAAAGTAACTTTCAGAAGCTTTTGCACAAAAACAGCACTTGTGGCATGGAAAAATGTCTTTGATTTCTCACCTATCTGCAGAGGGTCTTTTACAGCCCTCACTCTATAGAGCTGCTCACCACGCTGGAACTCGTCAGGGCTGCCATTGGCCAAACAGGAGTATAATCTGCAACTCCAAAGAGAAGAAACAAATTAAACAGAATTCAACAGGTCATCCTTTTGGCATTCTAGTAACCCACTGGTTAATCTGATTAACTTAAAGGTAAATCACAAGCATTTTGAAGGCTGATATTGTATTAGCTATTGGGAAACTTTCACCTGATATCCTCCTCGTTCTCTGGGAAGCTCCAGTAGGCAATCCGCAATTGCAGCTGCTCAGGAACGGGAGGATAGACCTTTTCCACCACCTCAAATGGAATATGGAACGCCACCTGCTTGGCAGACAGCTCCACCAGAGGGATGACTTGTCCATCTAAGAAAAGGAGTTACATGAGTTACTGTTTTCGATGAAGTTCAACTACATGCTCAAAGAGCATGAAACTAATGGCATCAATGGATATTCATGAGCACTCTGAAGATGCGTTTAAACAAAGAAAAGTTTTTTGAATGAATGAATGAATGGCTATCAAACTGGCAAACCAAAAGGATTTTTGCCTTTGTTCAGTGAAAAAAAATTATAAAATGAAGAGATTAATTCAAATTTTTATTTTAAATAAATGTGTTACTTGCCATTTCTTTGTAATTATTTGTAAAATATACTAGCAATTTCTGACTGAAATGTGTTTTAATGAATGCCTTTTGTGCATGGTACATAAAATGATGCACTGGTGACATTAGAAAATTGAATATTTTAACACGTCACAGTGAATGTCAAACAATAAATCCAGAACCAGACCGAATCAACCAAATTTCCATGCTGGTGTGAACAGGCCTTGATCAGTAGGGTGATAAAAATCACTACTTTCCAGCCACTCTACATTAAACAATCAAAATTACTTGGCAGTACAGGCAAATAGCTAAACAATAGTCACACAGATGGCTGCAGTTCAAACGACTCATTTTAAAACCTATTTTGTAGTAAACCAGACTGTTCATATACACTCAAGGCAACACAGAGAGAAAACAGGACAGCTGCCAACAGAGACTAAATGCTGTCCACTGAGAGAGGTGGGGGGTGGGGTTCAAGTATCCTGCAGGGTCCTGGATTCAAGTCACCAATTTCCTCCAAAAAATGATAAGAGTGGCCAGGCTGTAAGAATGAGAAACACTTAAACTAAAAGACGGTCCTTCAAGAGCAACTGAATATTTGTGCCTACAGCGTAAAGTGAACTCAGGCACAGGTTTCAGTAGCAGTGCATATAATGAAACTTTATTTTCTACACCGAGCCGCAGGGCTGTAGTGACATACTTATCTCATTAGATATTAGTAAGATCAATCTGAAATGAACACCAACATCAGGAGGTCATTATCATAACAGAGCTTTAGTCATTGGGACCGTAATCCACTGCACTCGGTCACCTTAGAGCTGAATCTCACATTACATTCAGGCACACACCGTCACTTACAACACTATAATCTCACATGAGGCCATGCTACATTCTTCAACACATCATATTATGACCACAATTCATGTTGTGCTTACTACCAACTTTAGATCGGAGTTTACGACTATTATTGTACAGTCTTAAGTGTCTTAGTGGACTAGTAATACAATATAATAAAATATTAAGGACACAAGGTCACAAATCAACTTGTAAATTGCAAACGCATTTTGTTTTAACCTTAGTAAGGACAATTTGTAATAATTACCTTGTTAATCAATTTTAATTTATACCCACCTACTCATTTAAGTACAAAACAACTGACTGTTTTTACAGGCTTTTGTCTCAATATCAACATTTGTGATCTTGGTCACTTAATGAGCATGAGCAGAGGGCAGGACGTGCATGCTCAAGACAGTCTAAATCTACTCTCTAGAATCATTCGTTTTAACAGACTTCTTCAAAGACGCTGATTCATTCAGGACTTGTACAACTGACTGTGGGAAAGTCAGCAAATCTTTCAATCTACTGGTTTGTTTAAGAACACTGATTAAATCAGGAATGAAAAGTCAGTTCGGTGCTTAAAGTTCCTTAACGTTTTTTTCGACACTGATTTGGAACCGCACTTTTCTCATTTGCGAAACAAAAAGCAAGAAATTCCAATAGTGTGCAAGTCGCTCAATAGAAACTATAGAATCACTAAACAAAAGCTCCAAAATTTTAAGATTCTTTGAAAACATACCATATACATTTATCTTAGTCTTTCTGAAGTAAAATCAGCAGAGCTGTCCGTCCATTTATACAAAGTGTGACCATTTACCGAAAAAAAATTATTTATCTAGGGTTAAATCAGTCACCCTTAACCATAAGAGGCTACTGTCAAGTACTGTTGTTCTAACGTTCTCAAAATAAATTTATATATACTCCAACATGCAACTTTTACAAATTTTACCATTTATGTCATCAATCTACATACAACCTGGTATTTGGCTGTCACGCAAAACATTAAAATAAATGTTATGATCAAATAGTACATGAAAAAACCACACCATTACCAGACACCCACATAATCTAAAACCAACCGCCAAGAGATGAGACGCTAGACTACTTTGGAGATGAATTATCCAGACCACAAGAGTACGTTATAGACAGACAGTGGGAGTCATAGAGACAACGACTTCACAGGGGACAGGTGACTCATTAAAGGTGCTGCCAACAAACAGCTGCTCAGCAACAAGATGTGTATAAGTGTGAGTGAGTTCCCAATGAATCAGGTGGCACACTCATAGCCAGTTCAGGCTGACTAAACCATGGTGACCAACAGAAGAGGAGTTAACACAGGCTGCGAGACAGCTTTGTCTTTTGTGAGGCCGTGAATAGGTGAGACAGTCTCTCATGACTGGTCTGCCGTCCTACTGCTCCAAACTCTACCGCCTGCTGCCCAACAACCAGAGAACAAAGACACCCGGCTCACAGCATGCTACATAAACAGCCACGTCTGAGCGATCGTGTTCCCTCAGCTCCAGCGCCAAGAAAACGGGCACGTGAAATACTCCTGATTTACTTTTAGAACAAATTCGGACAAAAACCTGGGGAATTTGGGGTCTCAAACTGGGCTGTGCAAGATCAGCAGCATTATGCAGATTGATCAAATGGGGCTTTTTTTGTTTAACCACAATCCTTTGCTCTGAGGCAGTGACCTGCACAAGACAAAGCTCTTTTTACAGCCCTCTGCTGCTTAACTCCACCCAACCCCCCACAACACTTACTCGCTCTCAATCTAAACACCACAAGCCCTCCCTTTCCAAACTCCCTTAACTCATCCAACAAATGCTACACACACTGCTCACGGATCTGCAACCCCACCGATCTCTGACTTCGCGACTGACAACTCTCTTCACAGATGCTCAGCTCGGGCCTTTTGGTGGGCCGGAGTTTCAGCCGCTTAAGAACTTGCAGTAATACAGAGTGACTGACCAAAGTTGTTTCAAACATCCCTTGAACACATCACAGTTGTGCTGCACTATCACCATCAAAGAGAAGAATCAAATTGATGGATACAAATTGAAGAATACTTTCACAGAGAGATTCAAGTTAAAAAAAGAACTAAAGAAAGTTATTTTGAACAAAGTTGAGGTTAAAGCAACATTGGATCCCATTTACTTTCATGGTTTGGAGACCGAACTTATTTTTTTTATATTGTTTGTGCTTTGCAAAAGAAAAAAAGTCAGATGTTTGAAAAAAAAAAAAAAAAATAGGAGAGTGAGTGAATGACTGGATTTTTATTTTCAGATTGACTGTCATTGTAACTTTACTTTTGCCCTTCTAAGACATTTTACACATCTGTGACATTCAAGTCAAAATTGATTCATATTGAAAATGAAAAAAAAGTTAATGAACACAGATGCAATAACATATTCTAGTAACAAATACATCAACAAATTAAAGGACATAAGCAAAATGGGTCTCCTTTCCTGGTCAATTTCAACCACTTTTGGTACTTCCTGCAATCTCACATACTTCTAAAGCAACTTCTGCATTATTCTGCAATTAGCTAATGGATGATGTGCATTTTAAAGAAACCCCTTTACCTTAATTCATATGTCACAAATAAATCACCATTATGTCTGTAACAGTCAATTTGGTCTCACTTTGTAAAACCATTGCAACAAATCCATTCATTTACAGATGCAAACCTATTAAGTGTTGTGCAATAGTGGTTTTAGTTGCCATTTAGTGATAAAATGGAAAATTACACCCAAGGGGCGTTTTACACCAATCAGCGTTATCGCATATCTATATATAAGTTCCTCATAAATTATTATATATAACTTTAACTCCAGTAAAAAGTGAACTCATTTGTCTGCACATGGCAGAACAGTTCAGCTAGGTGGTTTTAAACACGCAGGTCACATGATAGTGTTGCCCACAAGTTAAGAATACAACCTGAGGTCAAAGGTGCAGCCATGCCAAGGCACGGTGTGCTCACATTACAATGACAGCATATAAACCACTTCACAGCACAAGAAGACAATCTTCCATTACCTTTAATCTTCACAGTGGGTGAATTTGGGCCGGCAGACTGTTTCCTCCATCCTCTCCAGTTCTGGCAGAGACTTTCCGCCTCTGATATGAACGAGCACAGGGAGTCCTCCTCGAAACGGTCCGAATCTTCAAAGGAGAACCTCTCTCCGTCTTCCCACTCAGCGAACATCAGTTCCATCACATCCGCTGTGTGGAGACCTGAAAGCTTCAACTGAACGTGCCTCTGCGCTTCTGTTGTTTTGAGAGCGTGACACTCACTCAGGGGGAGGGGAAACTCACACTCAACCCAAACACGGTGTGAGGGGCCCTGCAAAGTCCCTCAAGAAAGCCTGTGTTTCTTGAAAATATGTATTTAGGGTGTCAAACGGAGGATTTGCACATGACTGTGGTGCAGTTAAGTGAAGTTAATCCAAGCTTTTAGACCCCAACTGCTGGAGACACTAAGGGGTCTAGTTCTTGACAAAAGTGACACAACCCATAGCTAAGATTTATATACTTCTTATACTGCACTTCTCAATTTTCTCAAACCTAAATAACTGTTATCTTACATTGTCAAGTGTGGAAATACACTACAAAACCACTCCAGTAATGTATAATTAGACATTTGTTGAGGTGTAAATTTTATGAAAAGATTTTGAAAACAATAAGCCCCTCACCAGTGGTCTGACTGTCCTTAAGTTTTCAAACTACATAGCAAGTGGTGTTATTGACAGCAACTGTAGTGACTTGCTTAGTAAAGTTCAGGGCGTTTTACCAAGCAGGAGATCTTTTCACTTCAATTTTAATTTAAACCCCCTCTCCTCTGTTTGTCCTATCAGCTGAGCCTCGAGTCCCACAGCTGCTCTACGGCTAACAAAACAAATGAAAGCTGAAGAAAGACCACGTCCCCAAGTACACCTAATGACCCTCCGCGGGTTTATTTCTCTTCAACGAGGCCATATCGCAACAGTAAACCTTTGTTAACCCAAAACAACCCCGGAACGGTTGTTATTATTTCGATCGAGGTAGCTCTGCTAACTCCGAAAGGCTAGTCGGTTAGCCTGCTAGCTTTCCGGCTAGCACGAAATCCCAAACACTTCAAAAACTGTCAAAATAAGCGCTGACGCGAGCTGTGCTTGTGCCCCTTACAAATATCCAGCCGGAATAACGCTGTTTTGATGTTTTGGCACAAAAGCCTTGGTCCCTAATCCGAGTCTTCTCGATCCACTGGTTAAGTTACTCAAAACAAACGACTCGCCAGTGCTTTTATCTCAACATTGTGCCTCTATTTGGGTTTAGAGAAAAATCAAACGCCTAAAATGCCGATTGACCCCTCGACCAGGACAAACGTCCATCCGTGGAAAACATAATAAATTGTTTGTATGCCACCTTTAGCTGCCTCATATGTGTCTTCTCCTTTGTGTGTGAAGGCTTGTCATCCGCTTGTCTTCATGTGCCACCGGCCGGCTCTTTTTCAGTCTTCCGTTTCTAAGCAGCCAGCGCTCTCTGGATCTAAAATGTCTTTTCAAGCCGACAATTTAGAACCGAGATCCCCCTGTTCTCTCTGTCCTGTCCCCCCTCCTCTCCTCTCCTCTCCTCTGCTCGGGAAGATGAAGATGGCTCTCCAGCATCAGCTGATCCGCACTTCCGCTCGACATTAAAGCCAGACAAACACCAGTCTCTCGTTTCAATGCATTTTGTCTTGCATAACACATTATGTGGCAGTTATTTGTTCATGGGTATGTACGTCTGGTACTAAACGACAAACCACTTAGAATGCATTTCAATTGTTTGATTTTCCATAATACTTAAGAATCAACAGCTGAATATTGTGCAACAGATTGCTATGAGTGTCATTGGACATTACATTCAAATAGCCTTCATTAATAACAATAAATGAATGCAATATGGTGAGTTGGATAGAGCTTCTTTGATCTCTGAGCGATGCAAGCTAGAGTTTAACGCTGAGGGTATCACACAAATAGTGGATTTTTTTAACCCTTGCAAACCCAGTGGACATCACTTGTGTATGTGTGTTGTAATTTAGTGCCACCTAAACTCAAGGGTTATGTTTACTTACATAATAGTAATTACAAATCTACGAGTGCACATACCAAAATAATATTCAACAAATAATTCATAATTCTAAACCGGTTTGTTAAAATTAAGTCAACAGGTAAAATTATCCAGATAAATCATACTTTCACAATGGAAATGTAATCAAAATACAGTTTTTTATTCATTTTCTTAAATCATGTTTTTTATTGTCTAATCGTGTTTTATTATGTTGTATTGCTGTATTTCTTTTTATTATTTAATCAAAACAGATATGCAATATTATTTGTAATGCAGGACAAAAAAACATGATTTTTGAAAATGTTTGATCTGTTTATGCAAATTAACTCTGAAATACATTAAAATATAATGTATATCTATTTATATAAAGTAGTCAACATTTGAAGCGGATCATACGAGTTCATCAAAGTCCTTTGCTCTGTCCTAAGACAAGACTAATTTTAGGACAACTTTGATGAAAGATTTTAATCCACTTCGAATGTTGACCACTGTATACATTATTTTTATGTATATATGAATTTTCATTTTTTGATATCCTTATTAAATTAGATTATTTATATATTTTTTAAAAAGTATTTTTTTATTAAGTCACATTTAAGGAGAGAGAGATGTATTTAATATGGTCATTGATGATTTTCAACTTTTAATACAATCACAATGCGTTGAAAATAGATTATTATGATTTTGTTTGACTTTTTTTTTGCTTTCCTTTCACCATTTTGCAGAACAAAAAAAATAAATATATAATCATGAGGAGATAAGGCCATGCATTCAAAACTCATTTTTTCATCTTGGTTTCTAAACATCTGACTATTCACAGTTTTGCTAAGACAGTTTTTAACCAATGCTAAATATGGCATATTAGCAGCCTTTACATTTTTACATAATTACATCAAACTTTCTGTTCGAGGTTGATCAATAACAGACTTACTGACAATAGAACATTAATAACCAAAGTGTCTACCTCTTTTGAACCATTTGGACTACATGGAATTGTATTTGGAATTGTGTAAACTTCTATTATTCTAAACCACAGCATAACTAGAAACAGCACAGGAAAGATGGATCTCTGTATACATGATAAGCAGTGAATTATATGATTGAGAATAAAAACGTTGCAGTGTAAGTTCCTTGTCTTTTTTAAAGGGTGATGTGTGAAATTATATTCCTCTTCCACCCAAAATGTATTTCACTGGCAAAGCATGCTTTTATGAGCACTCATATTAGTCCTTATATTAGTATAAATTACTAAAGCGATCTTCTCTCTGTCTATGCCTAATATCAGTATTTCTGGTTTGGGACACCAATTGGAACAAAACAGCACCATGGGTATAAGCGTATGTCTTCTTATATAATTAAATACAACAGTAAACCTGAATAAACACTGGTTTACAGAAAAAGCTGAACACTGCAGGAAGCAGCTGTAACATAACATCAGCAGATTCTAAGCATGTGTAAAATAACTGTGCGTAGTTTTAAGTTTAAACACTTTAGTTTAGGTACAATTCTCACAATTAAAGGAAGAGTTCACCCTATTAAATTCTGTTATCATTTACTCACACTCAGTAGTTCCAAACCTGTATGAATTTCTTTGTTCTGCCGAACACAAAGGAAGATATTTTGAAGAAAGTTTGTACCGTGCTGTTTTGGTCACCATTGACTTTTTACAGTAGAAAATGGGAGTTAATGATACTATGCAAGTCAGCCTGGTTACAAAATGTTTTGCTCAAAATATCTTCCTTTGTTTTCAGCAGAACAAAGAAATACATACAAACCTGGAAGTACCCGAGCGGTGAGTAAATGACAGAATTTGTATTTTTTGGGTGAACTATTCCTTAAACTACCAACACGGCGACAGAATAACATTAAAAAATGACATTTCACAAAAAGTATTGTGTTATCCCAAGAAACTTTGTATTCGCTTGCAAAAACATTAAATCTATAGTTTTACCTCCATCATAGTATGTTCATGGCCAATTTTGTGTTCACTCACAAAATGCAAAGTTTATCGGGGAACATAAACATTTTCCAAGAAACAAATGTTCAGCAAACAAATGCAAAGTTTCACAAGGAAACATAAGCTTTGCAGAAACACATGTTTGGCAAGCACATGCAAAGTTTCAAAGGGGAACATAAGCTGTTTGCAAGTGAGCGCAAAAGCATTTATATATAATTATGGCTCTTATATTTTGTCCATCACCATATCCCCCTACAGAGACTCCATAATATCCAGCTGATTAACAGTCCAATACTTCATATCGCTGATAATATCACATCATCTGTTGGGTGCTTTAGAAAAAAGTGGTAATTGTAATATGTATAAATAAACAGAACATACTGAACATATCTCACACTGCTTTTTTGCATAATGAAACTAAAGGCTCAAAAATGGTCGTACCCTATACGCCTACAACAAGAGTACAAATAACCAACATACAGGAATGTTGATGAATCTTTACATACAAGCATGTAAAGCTAGAAAAATAAAATAAAATAACACATTTAAGTGCAATATTTGAACTGATTTAAGAGCCTCCCACAGATGCTCCATTTATATGGCATGCAGATTAGTGCAAAATGACTTATTTACAAAGGCTTATCCGTTGAAGACCTTTCAATCCCGGAAAACTCCACTCACTTAATGCAGCTGTCCCTCAAAAACATGTGGCTTCATGTTCTTGTGCATGTTCACGAATGCTTCGAGTGTACAGAAATGGCATGGTGCAAGTAGTAAAATGTGCAACACATAAAACAGGATCAAACCATCTTAAACCTACTGGCCAGCTGGTGATCCCTTCGTAGGCATTACATAACATATATGCGGTGAGTGGTTTTAATGTCAACACTGTAACATCATGCTTTCCCAGTGCTGTGGGTGACTTTCTCTATCCACTTCAGGAACCGTCCGACTCGTGTGTACACACCGGGATAGGTAGGGTCACCGCAACCATGACCCCAGGAGATGATTCCTGTGAGCATCCAGTGGCCAGCCTCGCTCTGGCACACCAGTGGCCCCCCACTATCTCCCTGACAGCTGTCCACACGGCGATGGTTTGACAAGCTGCCGGCACACAACATGCGGCTGGTGAAGCGACTGCCATAACGTTTTTTACACTTCCAGGAGGGCAGTAACGGGACCCAGGCTTGCAGCAGTGTTCGGGAATACTCAGAGTCTAATACAAGATACAGGAAGACAAAGAAAAAAAAAACTGTAAAAACTATTTTAAAACACTTCTTTGAAGTACGTAAATAATATATGCAGAAATGTTCTTGTTTTAAATAATGTTGTAAATGGTTTATGACATATTATGGACAACACTTATTTATATTGCTTTTTACCCAAAATTATTAGCTTAGGTCTTTCATTTCAATAGGAAACTTTTAGCCATCATAAGTATGTACAGAAATGTATGTCTCGGTTTCACACTGCGTGCGCCAGCAGGGCGTAAGCAGCTGATCCGCGGCTTGTACTGCAGTAAACTATAGACAAGCAGGTTATGTCTTTCGTATTTTACAGCGTTCTTCTCTAAACGTTTATGTTATTGCCAGCATACTTTGTTGTGCGACTGCCTTATTATACAATAAACTTAGTTTATTGTAGTTCTCAATATTTGTATATGAAAAAACAGCAGAGCCTGTCAGCAAAAACGATGTCTGACCCTTCTTACATGTTGTATAATAAATATTATTAACTCAATATAATATTATTAAATATTATTATTTGCCATGCAAAGATTGAATCGGTTACACCAAGACATTATTAGGAAATATTTCCAACAAAAAAAGTGTATTTGGATTGAATAATTGAATTGAAAAACTAATCTTAAAGCTAAATGCCTCTAGTTTTATTCATTTAACAGACCTTTGATGTTTGGGAAAAAACATTTTAAAAAACATTGTGCATTTTATTTTTGCACATGGTGAGCGTGAAACACAAAAACATCAATTACACGATTTTATGGTAAAATCTGTTACTTTTCAAGTTAATCGGGTCAGTTTAGATCAAGAACAACGCACTGTCACTTTAATTCAGATGTAAAGAATATGTTTTTTGTGTTAGTCCACTTTTATTTTATTATTATTATTATTATAACAGCTTAAGGAGCAACATGTTTGTGCACCTTCTAAAGTTTTTAGTTCTATTTTTGAATAAAGGGTTGTAAATGAATGCTTTTTTTAAAAAAATCCGATTCATCGATTAATCGAAAAAATAATCGACAGATTAATCGATTATTAAAATAATCGTTAGTTGCAGCCCAAGTTTGATGTGTTTTTGATAATTGCTACAAATATATCCTTGTGACGTAATATATGGATCTTGCTTGTTTATTGTATCCAGAGATTTTTCTGACTGAATGGATTTTTCACATTCTTCAGAATATTTACTCCTTGCTGTAACTGCAATAAAAATCTTTTGCATTTATTTATTTTTCGTTTGTTTATTATTATTTTAATTGTTGTTTTTTTTATCAGATTCTACATACTGATAATGAGCCAGAGGACACAGATCTTCCTTTAGTGAAGGATACCACTTCCAACAGCTTGATTATGAACCCACTGTAACATTATCAGTTTTCAAAATATTCTCATGGGAGCCTTTAAAAACAATGTGTGTGTAGATAAATTTGATTCTGACGTTTCATATTGCTCTTTGCATATAATGCATACTGAGCTTTTATGCAATCATTAGACAAGAAAACTGAACCAGAAATGATCTAATGTGTGTTTGCTTGTTTTTAATAAAATAGTTTCACTCAGAGTGATGTGAAACTATCACTCTCTTCTCTCCCAGGAGTTTCTAGAAACACGTGAGTTTGTTTCATTCAAGAACCTCCTGGTCACTTTCATTCAAGAGGCTGTTCATTACTTTCAGTGTGAAAACTTGTGAAGCTGCATATATATTTATATATGTAATTATTTGCATATATATTTACTTTTAAATGATTTTGCTTTTCTATTTGTTTATACTGTAGTAAACTGTGTTTTACTTTTATGCTGAGCTACATAATTGCACTATATTGTAGAACAATATTATGCTGGTGTGAGTTTTTTATTTTTATTGTTTTGTTATTTCTACGGAGCCCCTAAAGGGACCTGAAACATTTATGTAACTTCTGCAATCTTATCAAATTTTCATCTGTAAAATAGCACATTCATAATTCCTTCTATTTTCCCTATATTTTGTACATTTGCAGAGTTCATTATTATATTTTATCTTGGCTATTTTTTCCCATAAAGATATCTTTTTTCATTTATTGTCCATTTATTAACATTATACTTTATTCTGTTACTCTAAATAATGTGGATGTCTTACAATGTCCACTGAATTTCTTGTGTTTTTAAAGCATTTTGAGGTTTAGAAAGGATTTTGTAGCTGCAGTATAAAAGCTCAAATTTTGGATCTTGATATGGCAAAAAGCTATATATATTATTACTTCAGTTAGGTTTGTAACAACTGCTGTTTGTTTCTTTTTTTAGTTTTATTTTTTTATTTATATATTTTTTCTTTAACCGTGCAGCATTCCAGCTTTGTGAATATTCATATTGAATATAATTTAAGGTAATAGAATGAAATATAATGCTAATAATAAACAGAATAGACAAGTTTGCAAAAAGCAAAAGTCTTTTTTTTTTTCCTGCAAAGGTCCCTTTAGGGCTTCCGTAGATATCTGGTTGTTTCTGTATTGTTTTTTTTTCAGCATGAATTATTTGTAGTTGCTGTTTTGAGCCTGATGCAAAACATTAGCGTCATGACGTTTCTGAACAAAATTGTATTGTATTAAACTGTATTGTATTGCAAATGTATTGCATACTTTCCTGACAGTTCAAAATAAGATTCATGTCAGGCTTTTCCGAACAATGTCATTAGTACAATTTACTTCGAATACATTTTCATAGCCTATAGTGTGTTTAATGACTTGATATTGAGATATTGTGAGTTAACAGAATAAATGTTCATAGTTTTGAATTTTCTTTGAAAAAGTTACACTGTAAAAAAAACAAGTTCAACTCAAATTTTCAAGGCAACCGACTGCACAGAATTTTTGAGTTGAAGATAGAACTTAATTTTGTAAGTTT
>JAUCMT010000024.1:6670787-6711317 GCA_032357475.1 Enteromius thamalakanensis | reverse complement strand
AGTAACGCCACATTTTATTGTCAGTAACGGTAACGGCGTTGTAACGGGGGAAAAGTAATTAGTTTGATTACTCGTTACTGAAAAAAATAACGCAGTGAGTAACGCCGTTTATTTAAACGCTGTTATTCCCATCACTGATTAAAACGCATATTAATTTGATCCTCTACAAGTTTTGTTACAGTACATAATTTCTTTAATCTTCAAACCCCTCTTATAATATTAGTTTTCTGCACCAAAACAATCCTATTTGTATAGTCAACCTATTTTTTCTTCTGTATTTCACAAATGCAGATATTTTGAAAGAACTGTTTTTATACACTATTTAGTCCTGACTATTTCCGAAAAAGTAAGACTATGTCTATGAACAAAAGAGCAAAGGTAATCTGGCTTCGCATGCTTTGACCCTTGTGCATGATGCAGTACTTTTTAGTTCATTAGGCAAAAGTCCAGTCTCACTGTAGTCTCAGAGGAGCATTTAAAAAAGGAGATTTTTGCTGTTTGGTCCCTTTAGTGAAAAGTATGTTAACATTTCGAACATCACAACATTATTTCATTGCATGCAAATTCAAATTATGTAAATTTGATTAATCCATTAGCATTTAGCAATGGCATTTTTTTAATGGTCGCAAACAGATAAATTCAGACGCAGACTAACATTTTTTCTGACTAGCAGATTTTGAATCTAACATTTCCCATACAGATATTTGATTTAGTGTATTACTATACTGAAGTTGGATACTTTTAAATACTTGCATGCTGTGTATATACCAATAGGCAATAGAGATACATTATATCAACTGAATCTGGAGATGATTATTATGGAATATCTAACTATAAGGAACCTCAGTGCTCATCTCTAAGGGCCTGGAAATCTGCCAGGTGAACAATGCCTTCATACATATGGCTGTACTGTTCTGCCTCTTTCCTGTCCTCTTACAGTTTCTCTCTCTACTGAGCACCTATATGATTCATTATTAAACCAAGTGTATATCTTAAGCTTGTGGTGAGGATCTCCAGTACCCCTTCGATCCCTTTGTAATTCCAGAGTGAGGCAAGAATTGGTTTTAAATTAGTTTTGCAGTGAACACTTGAATATCTCTCCCTCTCAAAGAGTGACCTCATTAAACAGATGAGCCACAGGGCCTGAGAGCAAGTAGAAAAACACACACGCACTCATGGAGAAGCATACAAATACTCATAAATACATAGAGACAAACTGAAATCATGAACTACAGACCAAGGTTATCACTAACACAAATTATTATAAGGACGATTACTGGATACAATGTTGTTAGCTAGAAATTATTAGTTTGAATAAAATTAATATTTGACACATAAAAGTTTAACTGCTTTCTTTATCTGCATTTCTGTAGCTCAACAGTAAAGCATAGCACAAGCAACACCAAGGTCACAGGGTTGGTTCCTAGTGAATGCATGAACTGAATGTATAGCCTAACGTGAATACAGTGAAAGCTGTCAATTTGAAAAAAGAAAAAAAAATCTATTTTCATAGCAAACCAAAAAAAATATATATATAAATATATATATATATATATATATATATACACATATTATGCATATTATTAAAACTGAACAACTACATGGAAACTGAAAACCAATATGCACAATAACACTTTTCCAAACTCAAATGGTGCAGTCAAAGACACAGTTGTATTTCTGTTTGCTTCACATCCTCACAAACAAGTTGCCTAAACATTTTCTGCATAAATGATGCTGATTAGTGTAGCCCAGTTACACATGAGCAGAAACAAGACAAATTGCCAAGTCTGTGGAAAATTCCTCTTTTTCCTCTCGGCAGCCGAGAGCTGACAGAGCAAAGGTCCTTGGAAACAATTCTTGAGTCATCATTTTTTAAAACGCAAAACTCAGATTCAAACATTGGCTCGTAATCAAATAAAGATGTTAGTGAACGTTCATCCATCTTATAGATCTTAACAGTGTAAAAAAAATGAAGCCTAATGAACCAGAGGAGAGGCAAAAAAGCTAATTGGCTAGAGCCCTTCATTTTTTTTGCAGCCAGACACCACTCTGTTTAATGTTAAAGTTTATTTAAGCTGCTTATGCTGACTGACATGAGATGCTAGAAGGTCAGTGTATAAGCATTTTTAACTGCAAAACCGTGTTTTCATCTCAGTCACTCAGCTCTTTTTCTTTCACGCAGAGCGGAAGTTGCAGGATGGAGACAAGAGAATGATTTTTATACTGTTCACCATTCAAATGCTGAAATTGACATTATTATCTATAACAATACTCTTAAAAACATTACAGAAGGTGCTTATAATGTTCAGTTTAAACACTTAGCGTGGTTTTGTCCCACATTATGGACATTTTGTCCTTGTTATTGGATGGAGTACTGCTGATCTAATATTCCTGTTATTACTTTAAGTGCTTCAGTTCCTGTTGTCCTGCGCTCTGTGCAGTGTTCTCCAGTTAATATATTGTTTAAAGGCTCCAACCAGTTTAAACTCATCTTTATATCATTAAAGAAAAAGTTCACTGTGATGAAAATGAAATCATTCTTAGGCCATCCAAGATGTAGTCTGTTCTTCATCAAAACAGATTTGGAGAAACGTAGCTTTGCATCACTTGCTCACCAATGGTGCAGTGTGCAGTGAATGAGTGCCATTAGAGATCAAGTTTATAATAATCCATCAATTAATGTCTTGAGAAGCAAAAACAAAACCCTGTTTATTTGTAATAAAATAATGTATTAATAAATACAGCTCCTCTCTTTTCAAGATGTTAATTGATGCACTGAGTCAAGTGGATTACTTGAACATTATTGTGATGTTTTTATCTGCCGTTTAGGCAACCATTCAATGCAGAGGATCTATTAGTGAGAAAGAAATGTAATGCTAATTTCTCTGTGGGTGAGTAAATTCTCAAAATAAAATTTCCAAGGCATCAAAAGCTAGCATCTGGAATTAAGAATTCCTTCCTAAATGAATCAGTGTTTCAGAACAAACTGGCTGAGTAAATTTTCATTGGTTGACTTGATTTAATGAATGTTTGGTTAGTATAGGTAAGATTAATTAAATCAAGTCAAGTGACCACCAAGTACACTAGCAGTTTAAATCCAGGCTGCAGCAAAGTCAGGTTGTAGTTCAGATACAGGAATCTGGTTCCTGTTGTCTTGTCCCAATGGTTATGATGACAATGTGTTTGTTGGGGATGTCTGTGAGTTGACATGGTCTTTGCTGACATTTAGGGCTGTAGAAAAGTCATTTCTGGTGCTGATCCACCATCTGGTCTTTATTGGTACTGGATCTGGGTGACTGTGGCCACCTGATCTGAATACAGATTAGCGTGTTCCTGTGTGGCTACAGTGATCTTAGAATAAGAATGAAACAGACTAATATTAGCACAGATGCCATCCTTCTTATGATGTATATTGAGTGTTCTGCAAACTGCGTCAAATGGAAACAATGTTTTTGTTTAAATCAAAGCAGAAATAAACATAGTATCTGGCACAGAAGAGTGTACACAGTTTGCATCCAATGGACGCTCTACAAAACGGCGCTACTGTGACACGGAGAACATGAACTATTGAATAAAGTTGTTATCATTGTTTTCTTTGCATACAAAATACAATTTAAGATATTTTAGATGAAATCTATTACTACCATCAAAGATTTTATGCTAGTTTGCAGTTCTTTTTTCAGACACATTTTTAAGACACATGAAAGCCTGCATGGAGATTGCTAAAAAAAAACAGCTGAAGGACTCCAAGATGGTAAGAAATAAGATTCTCTGGTCTGATGAGAACTTTTTGGCCTTAATTCTAAGAGTCATGTGTGGAGAAAACCAGGCACTGGTCATCACCTGTCCAATACCGTCCCAACAGTGAAGCATGGAGGTGGCAGCATCATGCTGTGGGGGTGTTTTTCAGCTGCAGGGACAGGGCGACTGGTTGCAATCGAGGGAAAGATGAATGCGGCCAAGTACAGGGATATCCTGGACCAAAACCTTCTCCAGAGTGCTCAGGACCTCAGACTGGGCTGAAGGTTTATCTTCCAAAAGACAATGACCCTAAGCACACAGCTAAAATATTAAGGAGTGGCTTCACAACAACTCCTCGACTGTTCTTGAATGGCCCATACAGAGCCCTGACTTAATCCCAAATGAGCATCTCTGGAGAGACCTAAAAATGGCTGTCCACCAATGTTTACCATCCAACCCGACAGAACAGGAGGGGATCTGCAAGGAGTAATGTCAGAGGATCCCCAAATCCAGGAGTGAAAAACTTGTTGAAGACTCTAGATTCTACTAAATACTGAGCAAAGGGTCTGAATACTTAGGACCATGTGATATTTCAGCTTATCTTTTTTTAATAAATCTGCAAAAATGTCAACAATTCTGTGTTTTTCTGTTAATATGTGGTGCTGTGTGCAATGAGTGTTAATGAGTGAAAAAAATCAACTTGATCAAATGCATTTAAGGGAGTCTGAATATTTTCCATACCTACTGTGTGTGTGTATATACAGTATATGTATATAATAGTATATATGTACTGTTTGTTTACAGTATATGTATATAATAGTATATATGTACTGTTTGTTTATTTTTTATTGTTGTTATAATAAACTGTAATATGTATCTACTTATATACACAGTAAAAAATAATGGCTCTCTACTTAACATTGCATTTTTAATTCAAAATGTTACTTGCTATTTCCTAGCAGAATCTAAAGTAAATCTTTCACCAATTTTTTTGTTAGTGTGTTTACGTGTTTATAGTAATGCATATACAGTAAACTGTCACATTTTTGCATTTAGTGTTTAAAAATGTGCATGATTTACACTACAACAAACAAACAAAAGCCATTGAGAGCACAAACAGAGATATATTTGTAGCTGTATATCGACCAGCCTTACTTCATACTGTAGCCCTCTTATAACACACTTCATGATTTGAACTTCAGGACGACATTGCATTTATAGCAGCGTGGCCACGCTAACAGCAGAGACACAGTGCTGACGGAGACTAAACAGAGCTGAAATGTTATTGGCCTGCATCCCAAATCAGAAGGTCTGAAGGATGTTGAGGAGAAGAACTCCACACATCAGAGAGAGAGTTTAGATGTCACCATAATACTGCAGTTATATTTCACACAGGGTTTTTCACACATGTCATACACATGCATGCCAAGATGGGAGTTTTATTGTGTGCCATCTTTACTACACAGTAAAAACACCCATCTGCCTACAAACACACACACACATCTATCTGTCCATAGGTGTAATTTATAAGCTTTTGTACGCATGGGGACCTCAAATTAGATCCCCACCATGACCTGTGTGTATTCAGGTTTAGGATATAAAAACCTGTATACAACACAGCTCATATACTGCATATAAATATATATAATAATGGTATGCTTACACACTTTTATGTTTACATTTTGTGGTCGGTAAGACTTCTCATTGTGTCTCTCTTGTGTCTCTGATCAAAAATACAGTAAAAACAGGAATAATGTGAAATCTTATTACAGTTTACAGTAAAATAGCACATTTGAAATTTTATTTAAAATATCATTTATTTTTTTGATGCAAAAGTAAATTGACATCAGTCTCTATTCCAGTCATCAGTGTCAACTAATCTTTCAGAAATTATTCTAATATGCTGATTTGCTGCTCAGGGAACATTGTTATTATCTTTAGTATTATTATTAATGTTTAAAACACATGTGCAACAGAAATCTTTTGTAACAATGTATTTACCATGTATCTTTGATCTATAATATATTTAAATTTTACTGTACTATAGTTTTTTTTCTATAAATCAGCTTCAAAAAGATTTTATTTTATTTCTTTTTTTTGCATGAATATTTTCATTTATAAACCAAGCAAATGTTCTCTGTTTAGATCTGCTACTCATTTGGACTGTCTAGACCAAGGTTTCTTAAATCTTACCCTGAAGGTTTAGCTCCAACCCTGATAAAACTCACCTACCTGTGATTATCTAATGATCCTTAAGACACTCATCGCCATGCACAAGTGTGTTTGATTAGGGTTAGAGGTAAACTCTGCAGTGCATTGGTCCTCCAGGGAAAGATTTGAGAAACCCTGGTCTAGGCACTCACCCCTGCTTTCACAGACAAGGTTTAAGTCAAGTATTAGACTAAAATATAATCCTGTTTCAACTGAAGGAAACTCACACTGGCTGATCTTAAAACATGCACACCAGTAATACTTTGTTTCTAAAATATTACTTTACAAAATTACTTAAATGTCCTAATTGAACTATGGCCTAATCCTGACTTAGTTAAGCCCTTTCTATGAAACCAGGCCATAATGTATGATTTCTGGTACACTGAGACCAACACGTCACAACATTTGTGCAACTTAATTATAATTATTTTTATTTTTTGAGTTGTATTGCTTGGCTCATCAGTCTGTCAGTTTGAAAGTGAGTGACGCTTGTGACTTTCAGGCATGTGAGGTGTGTGTGTGATGTGTCACATGTGTGTCAGTATCAGACGGGCTCCTCATGCTTCTCCGTCCTTCACATTAATGTCACGCTGTCATCTCACTGACACACAGACAGACAGAGATAGAGAGATAACACAGGGCATCTGCTCATCACCGTGTGCCACACAATGTGACCGGTGCTTTCAGAACGTCTTCCTGTTATTGTTGTTTTTGCCTCATTTTGACTGAAAATATTTAAAAATAAGTTTATATAAGCTCGTCTGTTAGAGTGTCATTACCTGTTACGTTTCCATCCAAAGTCTAAAATTAGAATATCCCTTAAAACATTTTAATTTTATTTTATATAACATTTTAATATTATTTAATTTTAAACTTTTATTTTGCTTTATTTAAAACTTTTAGTTAATATTATTTAATTTAAACTTTTATTTTATTTGAATTAAAACCTTTATTTCAGTTTATTTCCCTGTATCTCCACCGCCTCACAAAGTCTGGGTTCATAATGAATAAGCAGATCATTTCGTCTGACAAAAATCATTTTTATGACAGATTTTACACAGTTGGGGGGCATTTTCATGGTCTCCCACAAAGCTTATGTGTATGGTTTGCTTTATGGGACGACAGGGGAATTAGTTGGCGTTTGTTAACCAATGCAATGATTGATTCTGCTGAGATATCGTCTGAGTGAGCTGGTGGTTTGAATGTTGGCTCACTAATGAGCCAGAGAAGCTTTAGAGCCACTCTATGATGAGTAATGTTCAATAAAACACGCTCTACTGAGGGTCTCACAGCACAGCACACTGAAAAAACCTTTACTGTGTATTGCACAGAAGCCGATATAATCAGCATATGATATGGTGTTTAGGATGTTGGATCCTAGTATGATGTGCTCCTCTAGGATTTTTAAAGCAATAACCAATAACAGCCTTGGCAAATGTTTGTGAAAGACTGTGCTGGTTGATCAGCTTCACCAAGTTTTGTTGTTCCATGGACCAGTATTGTAGTTCATGCAGGTGTGCTCCACATAGAGTACACATACTCTCACTCACACATACACTTATACAATACTGTGAAGATGTGCATGCACTACATGCATCATAAATATGAAAACATGTGTACACACTCATATTTGCATGCACACACATACTCCACAAGCTCAAGTATATGTAAATGTGCACACAAAGGTTATTTTGCTTTATTTTAATGCTAATGTCAAATTTACTTTACACATCGGTGGTTTTAATAGTTGCATTTTTGTTTATTTTATGACAAGTTTAAATTTTTTACTGTTTATATGTAGTTAATAAATTAGTTGAAGTGCATTGCGATTTATTTTTTTATTTTAATAAAAAAAAAAATTTAAATTACTAATTCATTATTATTTTTTGTTTTTTTTTTGTTTCCTTTTTACCTGATGTTGCTGTATTTTTAATGCAAGGAAAAATATATGTAAAAAAAAATAAATATCTCCAGTAACTTATTGATTTCACTGAATAAGGATTTCTGAAATATCCCATCTGTCTCTGCAGCAGTGCTAGGATTTTGTGAACTAAAACTTTGATGCACTTTCTGCCTGTCAATCCTTTTTCAAGTTCACAGGGAATCATATGCATGACAAGCAGGAAGCTGAAAGCAGCAGTTTGTTTTTTAAGTTGGCTTCAGCATGAATCTCAGAGGTTTTAGAAAAAGGGGTGTGTCGAATTGAGTTCCTCAGTCTGGTAGTAGTTCATATTTAAGTGCTATATATTTTCATATTACATATTATTGTAGTTTGTTTTATTTTGCACGCATGCAGATTGCGGTGTGTTATCATGCATTAAGGCTGTTCACACTCACAGACGCTCTGTCCGTCCTCCTGGTGTTGCTGCAGTATCAGATGAACTGTGGGGGGGTCAGCCATTGATTGGCCCGGTGAATCTTTCAGCCCAAGCGGAGCTTCGATCTGTATGGATTGTGGGTAGGCTGTGGGATGGGGGGTCTCTTATCGGGTGAAGAGTCTTTTGTGTTTCTGATCATTAATCACGCTGTCACCTGGGTGTCATCCTGTCCGGCTCTCCACACTCACACACACACAGGTGTTATCCAGCAAAACTTGTGCCGACACAGAACAGAACATCTCTCTGTCCTTTTTGGCAGACCACACACATAAGCCTTGTGTAATCACTTGATCTGTCCTTGGTGTAGATCAGATAGTGAGCAGAGGAGGGCCGACCTGCCCTGTAGCAAAACAGCAACTCTGAGTGGATGCCACTTAATACTGTTCACAAAAAAAAAAATATAGGCCTAATATAGGGGCAGACAAGACTTAAAGGGATAGTAGTGTACAAAAAAACAATAAAACAGTTATGTCAGCCTTTACTCATTACTTGTATTTTATGTGATCAGATGCTGTTCACAACTGTTCACAAAAGGTCATGGAAAATCGAGGACATTTCTGTAGTCAGTTAACAAGCTTATGTTGTTATAGACATGAGGTAAGATTTCTATTTGTTTTAAGTAAATAAAGTATATTTTGAGTTGAATTAACTATGTTTATGCTTGAAATAATTATATTTAAAAATCCTCTATACAATTCATCTATTTCAAATGTACAAATCTATTCTGATATTGTTCTCCCTGCACTGATGAATTCATAAAAATGAGCCCATTGTTCACCAGTGGTGTTCTCATATTTTGAATTATGCATAGAATTGTTGAGTTTTAGGATTAAAGTAAATATCTGTAAACGTAATGTACCAGCTGTTGATGTTGTTGGTTTTTTTTTATAAAAATTTGTTTCATACAGCATGGTTGCAATATTAATTTGTGGTATGGAAAAGAGCGGCTTTTTGAAAGTCAGTAGGGAATGGTCACATAACTTTCTTCCCCCCCATTCCATGCCAAATCATTAGAATTAGAATATATTTATTGTTCACCAAAAATGTATTCACTCTTTCCAAAATTCAGTTTAAACTTGCTCATGCTAAAATCTACATGCCAATGGCAGGGTTTTCATTTTTGGCTGAACTAGGTTTTTTTAAGAGCAAATTTATCCAACCATTCATTTTACTGTCACTACTGAGGTGGTGAAAGGGAGTTATTACTCACTCTTTTACTGAGCTGTAATATTCTACTTCTGTGCTCATGTGACCAGAGTATTGGTCTATAATTGGGCATGTAAGCCAGCATGTCATTTTGAGGGGTTTGTGCTCTTTAAATCGTGGCTTTTGTCTTTGTGTGTGTGTGTGTAGGCCTCCACAGCTGTGGTGAGGTAAAGGGCAGCCCATCTTCACCCTGACGGAGAAAATGCTGACGGTGCACGTGTCACAGAGTCAAGGTTACTTGTCTGTGCGTGTGCTGGCATCACCCGTTTCTCAAGCAGAGCATTACTTATTTATAGCACCTATTTATTTGTCTAATAGGTTTTTATTCCTCTCTGACGACTCAGTGATCGTCTGGAATCCCTCAGAGACTCTGAGATCAATAAGTAGACAGAAGACAAAGACAAGGGCTGTGCGACACATGGCTTAACTCAGCACAGATGTGTGTGTGTGTGTGTGTGTATGTTTGTAAAAAATAGTGTTTTTTCACATAATCGTTGTTTGGATTTAGTTTTCACACAAAAGAAAATCAGATTGCTCAGATGTTGTTCTTTCATAACTCAGTAAACTCAGAAAGAGTTCTCCGTTTTATTTCTTTAAAGGATTAAAGGGATACTTCACCCAAAAATAAAAGCTTTCATCATCTACTCAATCTCGTTGTTGTTCCAAACCTGTATTGACTTCCTTCTGTGAAACACGAAAGAGAAGGCCATTTCGACAGTCTTTGTTTATACTTTTAAAGTTAGTGGGATCCAACATGGATCTGGATAATTTAGACTTGGAATTTGGTGAGGAATGTTTTGAGCTCATATTGGGATAAATGTCTCTTCAGGAGCTTTCAAATGACATGATCCATTGTTAGTAGACAACTACTCGCTTTTGTTTTGTTTTTGCAGCAGCACTATCAATACTTTTATTCACTATGGATGTAACAATTGATCAAATAATTGGTGCAGCACTTCACATTGCTAATAACTGATAATTATAAAGCTTTCTTGAGCATAAAATCAGAATATTAAAATGATTTCTCAAGGATCACGTCACGATCACGTGAAAATTCACCGGCACAGTAAAATAACAGTGTTATTTTAAATTGTAACAATATTTCACAATTTTACAGTTTTTGCTCTATTTTTAGTCAAATAAATGCAGCTTTGGAGAGCATAAGAGACTTAAGAGAAAAATATTAGTACTGTATTCAAAGCATCTCAGTCATTCTGTGAAATTAACGCCACTATTTTTTACATTTTCATGAATGAAAACAAAGCTATGAAGGATAGATGTACAGTCAGTGTAGGTATTGGGTTTTTTCTGTCGCTCACTAAACGTCCGTCCAAAACAATTGTTTGGTCACACAAAACTCTGGGAAGAACATTAAAACATTAAAGTGGTCATCCGGTGCCACATGCACTTTTACAAGCTGTGTTTGGTCTGAAATGTGTGTTGGGAGTTTGTGTGCACAACCACCCTACAATGATAAAGATCCACCAATAGTTTTACTAAATTTAAAGAAGAATAAGGTGCCCCTTCTGAAATCAAGCCATTCTCAAATGCGTGTCAGTGTGGCGTCACACCGACAGAGGCCACTCCCACAATAGTTGATTGACAGCAGCGTGTCACATAGAAAAGAGGGGTGGGGTCAGCGGAGCTCGTGAAGATTTAAAGGGGAAGTACACAGAACAGAGTGATTTCTAAAGAGCTGTATAGTTATATAGAGCTCTTTATATAGTTCACTATAATAACCCAAACCAAATATCCATAACAAAACTTGAAAATAAAACAAATTTTTAACTGAAAAATACTAAAATAGAAAAAAAATTCAACTAACTTACATACATTTAATGTTTTAGCTTAAAGCCTTTCTGGAAAGTTAAGGTACAGCTTTATTTGTAACGTATGCACAATGCACATTTTTAATCTTTCTGCTTAGATGTTTTCCATACTGTCTGTATACAAATAAACCAATACATTTATTTCGGCTTTATTAGCTTTAGAGAAGGCATGTTGTTATCGTAATGGTGATTAATTTGTGAATAATAATATTTAAACTGTTTACGGATTAGCCTACACTTTTGTCAAATGTACCAGTCTGTGGGTGCATTTAATATCACTTTAGAGTATAATTTAACTAATAATCACTTAGCTGGGTCACAGCTCCATCTGATGTCTACAGGTTAGTCATGCTAGACACGATAACTGGTTGTTTTGTAAATGGCTTTTTATTTTAAACTCACTTCTCCTCAAAACTATTAAAATGAAAATGCAACTAAAATATGTCTAAATGTGAAAAGGCCTGTCGGGAGAGCTCACCCTGGTGGCAGTCGCAGTAGGCCCATCCGACGGCTCCTGACTTCTGTCTGAAAAAGCACCATGGGTTGGATTCACGGTCAGGGTTTCTACAGTAATTGTGGTCACCCAGTCCACGGTTGGGGTACTGCAGCATGTAGTCTGGAAAGTCAGTCCATTTTAGACAGGAAGAGCCAGAATCTGTCTGGGACACAGATCCATTGTAATAACCCAGTTCAGTGAAGCCCTCAGAGCAGGAAAGAGGACCTAGGGGAAACACACAGAAAGATACAAGTAAAATCTAGTATTTCACTGAAAAGTGCATGTCCTTGATGGAGCAAAAAAATAACATTTTAATGCAGTGGCAAATAAAGGTCAACTCATTTTAAAATTCTTGGCATGAAAAAATAAAACAGCGTGACCTAAAGTTATTTCAAAGTGTTAGTTTAAATGTGTAAACCTAAGGTGGTCTTATTAGCTTTCTTATTTTGTAACTTTTTCTCTATCACTGAAAACCCCTACAGTGCTGCCTCTTGATGCAGAGAGTAAGGACAGCAGTGAGAGACACTAATGATGGCTTACTGCACTGCTGGAACAGCAAGACCTGTGAAGACCCACTATGATGAGTCACACATCCAAATGTGTGTGTGTTTGCATAATAATACTAATAAAACAAAACAAAAAAGTATTATAAATAATATAAAAGAAATAACACAAATAATAATCTAATAATATTTCAAATTATAAAATATTTTAAACACAAGTAAACATATAACATTAATTTGATATTATATACTATTTATTTAAATATTGTATTACATTATACGCAGTATTATAAATTATTGTATTATTTATATATTGTAAAATATATTTACATCTTTTTATTGGCTTTTTTTATTCTTTAATGAAAATATTTTAGAGGTAGGGTTTAGCATTATATAAAAACAAGTGTCTTGTCTTTGTTTAAGTTGCTTAGATACACAAAGTATATTTTCAAACGAATTAGCCTTATTGAATGATTTTGATTACTAATGTACTTTTGCTTAATTGAATCCATTAGTCAAATAATCATGAAGATCCTTCTTCCTGCTGATTCTAATCAAAACCATTAATTTATGCAGAAATATTGTGACTTTGGGCCACAGTGTCTAGTGAGAGAGCACTCTCTAGAAAAGTTATGGGTTGCAGGTGGCCTGAAACACAGTAATGATGACAATCTAATTCGACAATCTTTACTGTTGGCTGTTTAATTAATTTGTAAGCATTTAAACTATCATTTAATACAGGGATTCATAACTTAGTAACAACATTCTGTTTCTCGTAAAGTAAGCTGCCAGTCTGTCCTTTATTTCATTTCTGCAAATGTGAATAGAAAGTGAGAAAGTACTGGGCTTTGTGCCCATTGTCTAAGTGCAAGCAAGAGACAGATATTAAATCCATTCACCTTGACAGGAGATGGATATTTAAATAGAAGTAGTCACTTTGTTGGGTGCTCGGGAGGCATTTATAAAAGGGAATGAAATTAGGTTTTAAAGAAGACTAACATAAGGAGATTTACAGAGAAGCAGAAATCATATAATTTCTGATTAAATGCAACACAAAGGGAACCTTATCCACCACAAATAAATGTTAGAAATCTCACTCAAAGCTCTTGAGAATGTATGTGTCTGCTATCAGATAGTGTTGTGCAGGATCAAACAGAGGCAAACGTGCCCTAGTCTCTCTTTAGAAGCAGGTGCTAAACCCTCAGGGAGAAACAGTTGAGACCATCATACCCTGGGCATTACAGGGCAAAATTCTTGCAGCGGTAATGCCAGAAAAGTATTTACACCTGCATGCATAAACAAATCTACACCCAGAGGACACGTAGCCTAACTCTGTCTTTGCTTGTGTATATTGCTTTAGCATAGACTTATTGAGCTGAGATGAGCACTGATGATCAGGATAAGCATATTAGTGCTGGAGCATAACTGAAACACTCCCCTCTCCTCCCTACAATATATCTGTAAACGATGTACTGAAAAAGACCTGAAACAGTATCATTCCCTGACTTATTAAAAAGTATGTTTATCATCTGAGAACAGTATTGGATTTCCAATGTGAATCATTTCACCTGTTCAAAACAATTATTACGGATAATGACAATATAATGAAATCTTAAATGACAGCAAAGCGAATAAATAAAAACAAAAAAATGGCAATAAAATGATGTATGTATATATATATATATATATATATAAGTGCTATCAAATGCATCAAATCACATTAAAAAATGAAAGTTTTTGTTTACATATTTTATGTGTTCTGTCTATATTTATAGTGTATATATAAATACACACACATACTGTATATATTTTGAAAATATATTTTATATGATAAATAAAAACTATTTTTAATTCATAAACATAATATTTTCTTAAATATGTGCATGCATGTTTGTATTTAGCTATATACAGTATATATGTATAGTATACACTATATATACTAACTGTTTGACAGCACTAATATATATACTGTAGAGAAGAAATTAGATCTTTGTTATTTCTTTTAATAGCTTTACCATGATTTGTCTTCTGTACACCGTAACATTTGATAATAAAATATGTTTAGACATTATAAATATTTTCCATTCTTGTACACTGGCAGGTTAATAGTTCAACAGTCCTGAATCTTTTCTTGTACGCACTCATGTCTCGTCTCGTGAGAGCTCATGTTCCACACTGTATGTCGGTCTGGACATACAGTAAAGCAATTTGCTGAAATAGCATCAGGGTAGAGTTCCAGTCATATTTTCCATGATGTTACGGTTATAGAGCACGATAAAGACCACCAACAAGACTCCTGATGGTACCACAAGAGACTAAATATAAGAGGTTTAACAGCATAGACTGCTGGTCTGAGTAAAATAAGTCTACACATGAGGCAATCATAGAGGAATCTCACACTGCCCCAGCATGAACTGGGAGTAGGTTGACGGTTCTGTGGAAAGGCTGAGTGTATTTCAGCATCCTGCCCTAAGGATGTCAGCACATAAACCTGTCCAGGCTTGAAAGATAAGGAAAACATTAAAGTTCAGAGAATATGAATATGACACGTGTAATACTCAAAAACAGCGGGGCGTTCAATCTCAAATTAGCTACTCCTCAAAGCCCATCAACGCCACAGTTGCTTCACATCCATTCACTGTCATCAGTAAATGTTTGGATTCACTCAAATTACAAGCACACTGAATATTATGTTTCTCTCCATAGCAATCTGAGGAGCAATTGTTGTGGTTGAGTATTTCTTTAACCATCGCTGAATGTATCTCTTGACAGCTGAGTGGTTTTGCATCAGTTAATGTTGTATTAGATATAGTGCCAAGAAGGGATGTGGGTTTTGGCATTGAAAAAGATGCTTTACAAGAACAATATACTGTGACATTTCCGCCGCTACCCGTAATGAGTATTTGTCTGAATTAGGTGGCAAATGGTAACAAAAAAGCAATGCAGGTATATTGCCCTTTCATTATAAAAAAAGGATGCCAGCTTGCACCTTTATTTAACCTCTAAGAAAAACAAAAATAGACTTGTAAATGCAGTGAGTGCCTACCTGAGCTCTGCAGTGTATTCAGGTACACAGTGCTTTGTCCTGCCTATGAAGACAAAACAAGTACAGTCAATTCGCTTCTTTCACTTAAAGGGTTACTCCACCCCAAAATGAAGTTTTTTATCATTAATCAATTACTCCCATATCGTTCCAAACCTGTAAAAGCTTTGTTCATCTACAGTTTAAGATATTTTATATGAAAACTCAGAGGCTTGTGATTGTCCCATTGAAAAGTATGAAACACATGAAAATAGTCCATTTTCCATCAGTGGTTCAATCTGAAGTTTATGAACGTATGAGAATATTTTTTGTATGCAAAGAGCATTTATTAGTTTATTCAACAATTTCTCTCCTCTGTGCCTCTGTGTCACCGTAGCACCATTTTGCTGAAAATCCAGCATACGCCATTTACGTCCAGAAGATATTCTCCAAAATTGTACTTGAGTGACACAGAGAGACACAGAGAAGACAAATTGTTGAAGTCATTATTTTGTTGTCTTTGCATTAAAAAAGTATTTTTGTTGCTTCATAAAGTCCATTGAACTTCTGATGGCAGTATTCAGATGTCTATGTCTTTCATACTTTTCTAGAACTTGACAGTTTTCTTGGAAGTCAAAGGAACTGTCACAAGCGTCTGGGTTTTCATCTAAATTATTTTTTAATTGTGTTGCAAAGACGAACAAAGCTTTTATGGATTTGGAATGACATGGGGTTGAGGGATTGATGATGAAATCATTATGTCACATTTTTGATCATGTGACCATACTGTTTGAAATACTTAAAAGAAACATTTAAAGGCACATGAATAGGTAAGCATTTGGTGTTGCTATTTATTGGGGAAAAATGTTTGTTATTTTAATAGGATGCAAGCCTTATTTTTAGTTTATTCCATTTGTTTTGATCCCGGTAACCAGCTGCAACCCTTAGTCAGAGGTTTTCTCCCTGGAGGAAGGTTATCAAAGGTATCCGTTGCTTTACGACAAGGAAATGTCACATAAAGACATGAGTTAATAGTGTAGAGAAGCTTTGCTTTAGCAGTACTTCAACAGAGATCAAAGACTACTTTCATGACCATCAAGCCATTACGTGACTGCTACTGTGTGATCTGGGTGTGATAAAGGGAACGAGCATCGTGCTTTCTCACCCCAGCTATACTGCAAGCGTCTCATCCCATAGTTTGCTTGTACTGCAGTCAGCATGAAAGTAAATGGTATGCTTGATCCCGTCAACGAGGATTAAGCATGAGGTACAATAAGAGACTCAGACTTAAGTAACAAAGACACACACACATACAAAAAAACATCAAGCAAACGTTAACTGTCCTATTGTCCTAATAAACTACATCTCACTGCGTTCCTTGTTTTTTGTACTGCAAACCTGATTTTTAGAGCCTGACTCTAACATCAAAATTAAAAATGATTCGAGGACAATTGGGTTAAGCTTTGGTTTTCTGATGTACTTCTCCTGTACATGATACATAAGGCATGGTAGGTATATTTCCCCCAATAAAACTAGGGATTATTATGTTATTGTCTGCTATTTTCATTGATGTTTTGATAAGTATCTGAAACATTAAATCAGCCTGATTCGCAGGAGAGCTACAGAACAGCCGAAGCTTATTTTAAACCAAAATGTTTTTGTTGTTTTTTGGTCAATAAGAGATATAAGAATAACTCAACATATTGTGGAAACCGATTAATAAGAGATATGTTAATATGCATATGCACTTCACTGTCTGGTTATTAGAAGATCCTTTAAGTGTATTCGGGGCAAAGTACGACTCGGCCACAACATTAACAATGACTGTACAATATAATGTCACCTGTAACAATTACCACACACTTTCACGTGATACAAAGCGTTAATGTTACACACAGTGAGCAAAAAGCGTCATAACACGCTCGGTCATAATGCATTTGCGTATCAAATTCCACTCTAACTAGTCATTTAGCCTGCAAACCAGCTTTTTCGCTTGCGTCTGAACTCGTCTCTACTAAATTCCCAGGAACACGTCAGGAGTTCTTCGTAATTTTTTCAACATATATCACAGCTAGACTGACTCTTTGTTAAGTCGCTAGGAATTCATAAGTCAATAAAGCAAAGCTGCTTTTACATACCTCGCCGTAGACACCGATAGAGAAACGAAGGACAGCGGCAACAGAGAGGATCCCGCTGATATCCATCCTGTCATTGACTACATCCAGCACAACTGTCCCATCATCGCTGTCCGCGGGCACACAGTGATAGTGGGACGCCTTCTCGCCTCAAAATGTTTACAAATGTATGAGTGGAATAAGAAACAACGAAAATGATGAGGCAGAACAAAACAACATCGTCTAAACTTCTAAAAGTCCAACGACACGACTGTCACCCCTCCCGTGTTGAAGCCTGACTGAGGTTTATGTTCCCTGTGAGGTGACACTGAGGGAAGAGACGCCGCTCCAGCAGCCTTCACTACAGTAACACGTTTCAGATGATTATAGGACATAAACATTTATGAATCACAGTACGGAGAGGTTGGCCCCTTATGGCAAGCCGTCTTAACAATTACTACTTTAAATGAAATAGCATCTGTTTTTATGTTACTAGTGCTTGGTTGTAATTAGAAATCCAATAGCGATTATCTTCTGCCGTTTTACTTTCTAATAGCCTAATAAAATGTCCATATAATTCATAACCTTTCGTACAGGCTAAAAATCACACTAGGTTTTTACTTTTTTAAAAAGTTTATAAAAAATGGTTTAGACTTTTATTTGGCAGACAAAGATTAAATAAATAGCGTAAAGAAAACTAATTAGTGAATAAACTGCAAAAAGATTTGACGAATCTTGAACGATATGAAAGACTAGGCCAAACAGCTTCGTCCAAATTTTGCAATTGGCATTATTCTTAATAGTATTATGGCAAGCATGCATGCATGCATAAAATAAATTGTCTAAATGTCTAAATTGCAAGCTATTCATCTGTTAATCGTAATTCATTCAATAAAAATATCATAACAAGATTTTCTGGTGAAAAACACAGAAGTCTCTCTGGTGACATGCAGGACTTCCCGAATCATTTTCTATGCATAAACTCCGCCCCGTTCATCTGCTTCCACTTTTGCAAGGCCCAAAATTCTAATAACAAATTATTAATAGAACCAAGTCCCCTTCAATAATCTTTTACACTTGGATGCACATCACAATAAGAAAAAATAGATCAGTCCGTACTTCAATTTCCTCACAACTATCAAGCAGTTTGAACAGAAACATGAAATTTTTAAGGGGAAAAAAAGTATGCCTAAGCATTAATTTCTACCCGTAAACCTAACTATCATAGCAGATCATAGAAAAAAGAGAGAGAGAGAGAGATTGTGGCTACCAATTTCTCAAAATGCAAAATAGTTACAAACAGAAATAAGAGTGTATTGTAAAGGACCTATTTTAGATCAGATATGTACAATAATATCCATTATATTACAAATATCTGCATGAAATGTTCCCAAATTCCCAAAAATGTGCCTAAAGCTTAAAAACAGAAAACACTGATATTTTGCGGTCGCATAGCAAATATAAAACAGACAAGGAATTCCAGTTCTTTTCCATAACTCCTGAAAACTCCCTTACATAGGACAAAGGGCATGTGTTGATAAGCTGGATACTATTAACAACTTGGACAATCTTTTAAATGTCTTGGGATTTATGAATATCACATTAAAAAACAAGATCCTAAATATACAAGTGGTTGAGCTCACCTTGTCTTGCATTGTTCACCTGTGTACACAGACACTTGAATACACCTCATTCCACATTGTTCACCATTCATACATCTTCAATAGAAGTTAACAATACCCGAATCACTTACTCATAATTTAATAAAAGATCAAAGCCTCCTTTGATCCCAAACACAACTACACATTATTCATATGATAAACATTTCTCCTATACATAAATTCGTTAATCTATAGTTTAGGGGTATTTGCATCAAAAATTGAGTTGGTTTTCACACATAAAAGAAATAGTATATTCTAATCTTGCTAAGATGTGGATTTGCTCTTTAAGTCATTTGCAAAGATTGTCATACTTCAATTCTAAGAATTTGTAGATGTTCTATCAAGGAGCTAAAAAAAAAAGGATAATAGTTTGCTTTCTCTTATCTGATGCCCAGAGGTGTGGCTGCATTGCTTGGCATTCACCCGCAATCTGTTCTGGGGTGTTAATCTGGTTTATACATGCTAGAGGATCTGGAGACTGCAATGGCTAAGTGTTTGTAACATCAAATGCCTAGTATATATAACAGGCTGATGTTAAATGTCATCACTGCCGTGACCATAAAGTATTTTAAACTAAATCTGGAAGGCATTGACATGGTTACACCTTTCTGCATTCATTGCTGTAGCTCTTATAGTCTTACCCGAAACTATATTTGGCTGTTCATTGTTTCTTCATTCTTAGTTTTTTTTTAAGTTTGTGCTGTTGACAACTGTGCAAATTTACAATGTTGTGATTGAGCAAAGTTTAGACTTCAGCCAGACAGCATTTCCTTTGGGGTCTAAACACATTTCGCTGCAGACAAATGTGGATAATGAGCCTGGAAATGGCGGGCTGTGTTATCACAGGATGGCCTTGGTTAAATTGCATTAACGGAACTGAACCAACTCATGCTAACCATGTTAAAAAGATATATCATACCAATCAAACAAAACATGAAAAATAACATCTGAACAGAAATTAAATTGTTTAGTTCATGTGTTTAATAGTGACTTATTTATATCTTCATTGCAGAGCTCTGATGGTTAAATTCAATACACTGTTTTGGCATGTAACGTGATCACTGAGTACTTCTCCCTTGATCTCCATTTTCTGATAATTGAAAAAGGCTGAGACTAATTATATTGTGGACACAGCACAAAACAGGAAGAATATTTGTAAAATAACTAAACTGCTGGGTTTTACAGATCACAGCTCGGGAGATTTTGAAAAAAATACAACAACATTCAGATGATCTGAGAAGGAACGAAGGTATAGTCAAACATCCATAACACAAATGACTAAATTATTAAATGGGACACTTCACCCAAAAATGAAAAATCTGTGTTTACTCACACTCATGTCACATCAAACCTGTACTACATTCTCTCAACAGTTACACACAAAAAAAAACATAAATATGAGTGAAGTGTGTGAAGGAACCAGTGTTTGTTTCTTTGTACTGCTCTGATAAGATGACCTACAGGACTGCAGTAATGTAGTAATCACCAAAAGTGCCTTCAAAACCCTGTGAATGCAGTTCATTTGCTTTGTGAGCATTCGCTGATGTCCTTTTGGCAGAGTTTGAGCTCCAGTGACAGCTTCATTGCTTTCCACACCCGTTCTCATCAACTGCCCGGCCCAGTCATACATTCAGTCCCTATCTATACAGCTCAGATAATAAAAGTGTCCATTCTTTGACTAATCTGTGTTACTGGTCCTAGATCTCACTGCTCAGGTTGGGAAATCGTTTTAATAAGGTGTTGGCTTCTTTAGGCAAAAGTCGACCATGTATTCCCTGCTTTCCCTTGGCCTTGGTCTGCTCCTGTGAGAAATGAAATTAGAAAACAATGTGAACAAATGAACACTGCATGCACTTTATTCCTATTCAGAGTCAACTAGCTTTCAATCCTTAGAGGGATACGCTAACAGAAACACAATCTCACTAGATGCGTGAGGATACCATAAACACGGAAACAACAGATGAGGGAGTTTAAAAAGAAAAAGATGAAAGATCTAGCAGGAAATTGCATTGCAAAGTGGGAAGTGTGTTTTTCATAATCAGGAAATCTGGTTATTCATCCTAATTACCCATTACCATGTAATTATCAAAACCATTTTACTTAAGGATGTTAAATTGTTGTCAGCTATTAATAGGCTGCTTTACAGAGGTTCCCTGGTTACCTTTTCCTTTTCAACACATGTGTAGAAGGCTGAGACTTCTTTAGAGCAGACAGAGTTGTTGAAGTCATGAAGTTTCCAGCAAGCCATAAGTAATGACATTTCCGTTACACAGGTGGCCTCTGTAACAAAGAGTGTGTATCACCATGCAAGGGTTTAGTAAAACAATGCATTACAATGGGCGTTGCACAATGCATTGTTGCCTTACACAGCAAATCACCATCATTTGTATTTCCCGTCCCATTTAGAAAAGCAAAAAAAATTTGAACGCATAAAATTTAATTTTAGTTTAGCCAATCAGTTAGTTTAAATATGAAGACTGAGTGGCATCATGGTACTTTTAATGGACGCATAAGTGTTAAATGTATATTAATGCTTAATTTTTATTTTTTTTTTTTCAAATGACAACTGACTTTAGTTGACATTAAAATTGTAGTTAGATGTAAATATGCACATGGACAATTTTCTAGTAAGCACAGTGTTTAACCAACAATATAAAGGCTTCCGTATCATATTTGATACAGGTAAATCTATTTCTAAGGCCTCTAAATAGGATTTTTTTTTCTAAATATGATCAAAACCAGTTACAATCTGCTACATGCCTGATGTTAGTGAGTAAACAGACTTTTACCTCTTCTAAAAATGTCAGTATTCAGGTACACATAATTTTGCTGTGAAATTTGTTATTAATTATTTTAGATTAACATTTATTAGACTGAAGGTATTTGTACATCACTCCAGCATCAATATATTGCATTGCATTATATAACTTGTACAATAAAAACTACTGAGATTTTAACATAAATAATCTTGTTGATTTTCATTTTAATCTATCACATTTTAAGTGTATTTTTAACCATATAAATAATAACTTTAACAGATTATATGTAGCCTACTAGCTCAGCTTGGTCCTTTAAATAAAACGTTTTTTCCTCAAATGTGTGCTACAGTCTCACTAGGCTATATTATTGGACTACTACTTGGGTCACAAAAGCCTACTGTATCAAATATGAAACATTCATGTTTTAGATTTTCTTTTGTATTCTGTATAGAGGTACAATAACCTTTTCTGTTTAAATATGTATTAATATTTAATATGTATTAAAGGCTACGTTAAACAGCGAACCTTTACAAATTTTATACATATACATTAATTTATACATTTAAAACACATCGCATAAATAGTTAATAGTGAAATACTGAATTAAAAAAAAAAAATAAAAAAAAAAAACTAAATTCTGCAACGGTTTCGATCTAAAGCAGCACGTTTTTGTACACATACATTTACATAAACTTGTAAAGGAATAAATCCTAACCTCCTTTCTTCAGCCTGCGGCTTGGGACTTCATTCTTGAGCGCTAGAGGTTTGATGGGTCTCAGCACGGGTCTTCCTGTCTGTCTGCTCAACAGTTTAGCAACCTTCTCTTGAATCCCAGATCCACTCATCGTCTTTCTATAATATCTCCTACCAAGACGGCACGAGCATTAAATCCAAAATAAGAGTAAAACGGAGTCTTAAAATACAGCATAGGTAATGACCTCACATGTAAGTCGCCATTTTTTGTCGGAAAACGTTCTCTACCTGTTGTCATGGTTACCGCCATCGACATTGTCGTAAAAGTATCGTAAAAGTATCTTTTTCATGGTTCTTCATATAGGCTTACATAAAGCAGTTTATTTAGTGATTATTGTACTTCAAATATTATAAGCTATTTTATGAAAACCTATTTTAATAATATACTAATCCAGGGCTAATTATACCGGAAATGCTGGTAAGTGTTAAAATGTAAAATATTAGAGTTGTTTCTTGTTGGTTCACCTGTAACGTTAATTTAAATCCCAACTCATGAAATAAAAAGAAAGCTAGTCTTCGGATTCAGAAATTTGCTGAGACCTAGTACAAACTTAAGGATTAACTCATTTACTTTTAACAAAAACTAGACATGTGCTTAATTGTAAACATCGGGACAGGATGCCTTTAGGTGATGCAGGTTTTCCAATAAAAGTTTTACTCAGGACATTTTTACAAACTTAAGACATAGCAGGGTCCTGTGAGAGCAACAAACAAGCCACAACACTAAGCTGATTTACCAATTTACTCTAACAGACAATTACATTTATTTATTTTTTCTACATTAAGAGAAACCAACGCTTATCTTTTCTGTTTTCTCCCAGAAAGCAGGCCATTCAGATTAGATATTAAGCTGATTAGGAAACATTTTTGCATGGGGTATGACTTAATGTTGCACCACAAAAAATGTCAAATACTTCTTGATCCTGCTAATTGCTGCTTACATGAAAAGTACTTGAAATTATAATTTCCACTCTAAATTTATGATCAAATGGAAACTCAACAAAGTTTTTAGTAAAATCAGACCAGCATATTTCTTTAAAAGTGACAGATTTTGATGAATTGGCTAACCATAAATCATAGTCAAGAGATAAGAATGTGCAAGCAAAGGTTTCTGTTTAAATGCAATATATTCAGTTTAAGGGCAATATTTGCTCACTGTGAATAATGCAAAGTGAGTATGCTTGAATAATTTTTTCTTCATTTTGATCAACTTTTAGGTGTCTTTTCCCACATTGATGAACTCCAATCGGTTAATGCATTCCATTAAATAGGAGCTTGTCCTCATATCTGCTCTGGTATTCTGACTCTGTCTCTGCTTGTTTGTAACAGGGCTACCTTGAGTTTTCAGCCAGCTGGAACAACTACCAGCATCATAAACTGACTGATTTTTTGCACAGGCTTAGTTTGGGAAGTGTTCCTGGAATGTTCAGGACTATTTATAGTTTGTAAAGTAATTCCATTTCAGGATTTCATATTAGCAAAGTTCAACTCTGAGGTAAATTGCTAATCATGCGTTCACACAACATGTGGACCATGGATTAGATGTAATTAAGTTTAATAAAAATAAATTAAATACACTGCAGCGCAGTATATGTAAGTTTGGCTCTCGTTTCAGTTGCATGTTTCTTGACTGTAAAGTGTTTCACGTTTTGGCCCAATTTGTTGACATGGAGAATACCTCAGAAACAAAGACTTCCCCTTCCTGAACTTTGACCTTTCCTGCTCCTGTTTGCTTGACTGAACTAAATTCAATGGCAGAAAGTTCACAGAACGTTTTTCCAAGGAAGTTTTTTTTTCTTTTTGGAGAGATTGTGTTTTCTCTCAAGCTTTCAGTTATTAATCATTCCTTGAAACTATTTATTTCAAGCTTAATTCGACAAGCTTGACAAAGCAGATTTTTTCCCTTTTAGAGCTATTGGACTATGAACACATTAATAGTTCAGTTTGTATAAGAACTTCAGTGCCATTTGCTGTCTTAGGAAAATCCCTTTTCTAATTTAATTGTATCTAGAAAAAGTTAGTCAGACAGTTAGACTCTTCAAGTCTAGTATATGTTTGCACTATGAAATAGCCATGAACCATGAAAGTCTAAACTATATACAGTGTAAAATTATGCCCCATATAAAACTAAAAGGATAATCTGTGACCACATGAATTAGTTAAATTTTCTATATGTGAAGTTTTCTGCACTTTTCTCAGCTGAGCAGTCAACTTAACCATGTTTCCTCTCGCTTAGCCATGTTTCACCTTTATCTTTTTTTCTTTTAGTCAGCTGTGCTTGCCCAATAAGTTGCATACGCTGCGCAAACATACCAGGCCAACTCGAGGTCATGACATTCTCCTCCCTCATTGTTGCACGGAGTATTTGTTTGCCTACCTTACTGCTCTGTAAGGCGACCCTGTAACCTGTTAGAATGCAGATAGATCTCTTTTGAGACCCGTTTTCATATCATGACCCCATCAAAAATCTAAACTAATAATAGTTAAAGCATATAAGCAAGTTTGTATGAATGACTCAAGTGATAATAGTTTAATACAAGCCTATCATAGAGTCATAGTGGTGACGATGCAACACATTTGCACATGAATTATATTCAGTGACAACATAAAAACGAATAGCTTAGGTTAATTTGGGAATCAAGCTAGTGAAGTTTCTTGGATATATTTCTGTAATAATCTTTCACTCCAATTTTAGAATAAGTTTAATGGTTGTCAGCAGCCATGTAACGTGATGTGGAGGAAGAGTGGAGGGCTTAATATAATATCATTAAACTCTTTATAACTTACTGTCAGGGGGAAAGGAATTAACAGACATTAAGGCTTAAGCTTTATGTGTCCATAGAGAAATGAAACAAAGTTAAATAATAATTTTCATCTTTATAAAATTAATAAATTAATTAAAATAAACTGTGACCCGCTTGAATAGTTTTCTAAATAATCTGATAATGCTTTTATCTTGTTTTCTCTTGTTATTTGCTGTTTTATTATTAGTAGTAGTAATTAATAATAGCCAGCTATTATTATAATTTTTTATATGGTCATAGACAAGGCTTAGCCTAAGTCAGGATTGGGCCATAGTTCAATTAAGACATATTTTATAAACATGGCTTAGAAAAAAGCATAACTGGTGGGCATCTTAAGACAAAATAAAGGCACTGACATGTCTTAAAATCACTCTGTGCAAGTTTCTTTCAGTTGAAATAACTCAAAATTACATTTAGTCTAGGACTAGACTTAAGCCTTGTCTGTGAAACCATGGTTAAAAATATTTCTCTTAGTTAATTTAACAGGCTCCACCAGCCTGCTGTTAATTCTTACTTTTATATCATCTGATTTTATATATTTCTCGTTCAGTCTTTTATATTCAATGTTATGATGTTCCCTGAGGATAGTAGAAGCCCCCTGAGTGTATGAAGACGATGAATTTTTGATGAGATGTCATGGTGTGGGCCTTTTTCTCAGATGGCACATTATGTGGCGCTACAGACACAGGGGTTCTCAGTCCAGACCCCCTGCAGAATTCAGCCATGACACCCCATCTGCCAAACAAGGACATTCAGAGGTTTAGAGACAGTACACGCACACATACGCTGTACAAATACTGAAAATGATGTGGACTGTACACACACTAGATGTGCAAATTTGTATGTGTTACACCAAAGCAGAGCATTGTTTTGCATTTCTGAGGTCTTAATTCAGCTCAGTCTTTCTGGCAAATGCATGTCCCCATTAGTTTAATTAATTCAGTTATTCCATGAATTTAATGTCATACATATACAGTAGACAGACGTTATGAGACAATATGAGGGTGAGAAGATATTATGGTTTTATCCATTGGGAATAGATGGAAATGGCATAGGACAAAACACAAACGCGTGTGTGTGACATAGAGCAGAAAGGAGAGTAGAGACAGTCTGGTCTCTCAGAGGACTGTCTGGAATTGTGAATTGATTAATGCAAGGCAGATCCATTAGCTAATGAAGTCTGTCTGGTCAACAGTGCATTCTGTAGAGCAATTACCTCACGTCTATCCTGCATCTTTTGACTTTGTTGCTTCACAGTATATTGCAAGGCTATTGCATCAATGATTACCACTGTTTATTTGTTTTAATTCATTATTTAATGGTTACAGTTAGATATTCTCAGTATGTATGTATGGACTTAAGTGAACTGTCTGTAAAAATAAAGCTGTTTAAAGCAAAAGTGCAAATAAATATGAGCAATATTGGCATCAGATATCATAAATAGCTAATTTTATGATAGTTGTTTTATGTTGGCTTTAGTTGCATTCCTTACATGATCATTGTCATTTTATTTACCATAGTCTGATGGTATTATTTGTCATAAATCAATTAAGTGTAAATGTTAGCAGACCAATCTATTACTGCAGTATCTAGAGTCACATGAATCTTTAAAAATAATTCTAATATGCTCATTTTCTGCTCAAGAAACATTTGTCATTATTATCATTGTTGAAAACAGTTGTGATGATTGGTATTTTTGTGGAAACAGTGATACATTTGGTAACACTGTTTGATAGAAAGTTTAAAATGTTATTATTTCTAACATTATGAATGTCTTCACTGTCACTTTGAATAAAAGTATTAATTTCACAACACCCTAAAATACAACTTTTTTGAGTTGTTTACAGATATTTAATAATATATGTCACTAAAAATGTTACAAAGTGGAAATTGGTCGTTTTTGCGCTTTTTGCGACTATTTCATGGATCCTGTTTTAAAAGTTACGTGTGAGCCCGTGACGTAGATGCGGGGTTTTTTTTTTTAGCGCTCATTGGCTGCGTGTGATGATAACAGTCGCGCGCGTTTTGAAATGAGCTCGCGGCTCCCGTTTCTTCGCGTGTAGATCATAGACTGTAATTGTTGTAGATCAATGCGCACCACTGATGCTGGCACACGCAGTAAATCACATACGAGATGTGAGTAAATCACATACCAGCATCAGTGGTGCGCTCGCGTATTATTGGCATAGATTTGCCACCATAGCAGTGGACCTGCACTGTCAGTATTTTGATCAAATCCACTTCCACACTGCTCTAAGAACCGCTGTAGCTTCTGCTCTCGGTGCCAACGTGTGTGTGTTTATATTGTCTGTGTGCAAATTAGCAAAATGTATTCACTTATTGTCACTCAACCTTTAATGCAGTCTACAAACTCTACCCCCACCCCTTACCCCCAGTGAACAACACCCCCTTTCAGAAAGTTTTTCAAACCAGAGGTGTGAAAAAGCACTTCTGAAACAGGGGGGTGTTGTGACCCTTTAAGAAAAATTCTAATGACCCCAAACTTTAAATGGTATTGTAGCCTATACAGTGGGTACGAAAGTATTCAGACCCCCTTAATTTTTTCAGTCTTTGTTATATTGCAGCCATTTGCTAAAATCATTTAAGTTCATTACGTTCCTCATTAATGTACACCCAGCCCCCCATATTGACACAAAAACACAAAATTGTTGACATTTTTGCTGGTTTATTAAAAAAGAAAAACTGAAATATCACATGGTCCTAAGTATTCAGACCATTTGCTCAGTATTTAGTAGAAGCACTGTTTTGATCTAATACAGCCATGAATTTTTAGGAAAGTTGCAACTTGCAACAAGTTTTTCACACCTGGATTTGGGGATCCTCTGCCATTCCTCCTTGCAGATCCTCTCCAGTTCTGTCAGGTTGGATGATAAACATTGGTGAACAGACATCTTTAGGTGATGCTCAATTTGGTTTAAGTCAGGGTCAATAACAGTCACAGAGCTGTTGTGACGCCACTCCTTCATTTTTTTAGCTGTGTGGTTAGAGTTATTTTCTTGTTGGAAGGTAAACCTTCGGCAAAGTCTGAGGTCCTGAGCACTCTGGAGAAGGTTTTCTTCCAGGATGTACTTGGCCGCATTCATCTTTCCCTCGATTGCAACCGGTCGTCCTGTCCCTGCAGCTGGAAAACATACTTAGGACCATGTGATATTTAAGTTTTTCCTTTTTAATAAATCTGCAAAATGTCAATATGGGGTGCTGTGTGTGCATTAATGAAGAAAACATATGAACCTCAAATGATTTTAGCAAATGGCTGCAATTTAACAAAGAGTGAAGAATTTAAGGGGTCTGAATACTTTCCGTACCCACTGTATATTTTCAGTGTTGACAATGTTGTCTTATGGAAATAAATATTCTCATTGAATAGGGCTGCATTTCCCCAAAGCATCATAAGCCTAAATGAATCATAGCTCCATTGGTGACAATGGTTCTACAGTCAACTTAAGCTTACAATGCGTAACGCAGCGGTATCCAATAGTGGTTAGACAACACATGAACTGAATTCCTCTGCTTGTGCATTTGGGTCAGAATGGATGTTTTTAGTGTGACATTTGACTTTTTGCCCTAACCCCTGATCTCCAGGCCTCGGTAAGAGTGTCAGTAGAACAATTGTTGAAGCAGATGTGAGTTCCCTGATTGTTTTCTGCTGTCATGTTTTTTCTGTTTTGGTGTGGGTTAGAGGCTATTATATGAGCAATATCAAATCATTCACTGTGCCCAAACATGTGTCTGTAGAAGCCTTTGACACTAATGATATTCAAGCACATCATGAGGCCCTGGATTCTTATCTGTCCATGTTTTAATGACAATTTATTATTATGGTTGTTTAAACATGTTTTTTATAATGTGAAAATATAATTTGTATTATTTAAACTAAATCACATTCAAATATATTAAATCTGGTTATATTCACATTAAAAATGACTGATCACTCTAATATTTAAACACAAGCCTAATATAAGCAAATTTAATAGAATTAAATGGCTCTATTTACAGCATTTTTATGACAACCTGCAATTTTGTTTTATAGCGTTCTATGAAAAATGTGCAAGTCCTTTTTTTTAGACCTACAAACAAAACACTACATTTTTTTTCTTAAAGGGTTTGACTAAATTGACAGCCTCATACTGCCACCTGCTGCTACAAACCATGATATGGAAATGACAATAGAAATGACTGTGTGGGCTCTTTGTTGGTCTAAATTGAAGCACACACTGAGGCACAGCCACACATTTCTATATAAAAGATAAACATAGGCTCTTCTGTTTATTCATAAGAAAATGAATAACACAATAAATGTCAAAGGTAACATGGAACTAACGTTATTTTGGAAATTTGTTATGATATTTAGTATATACGTCATTGATATAGTAATTGTTCAGTATCATGGTATGCTTTAAACAAAAAAAATGTACCATGTAAATAAATGTTCAGGGCAACAGACTATTGGACCAAATGATTATTTTAATTGTATGATTTGTGTGTGCTAAATTGCTATTTTTGATGATTGTTGCTGCCCCCTGCTGATGCTATTCTAATGTTTCATTCCCATGCAAGTTATGGCACTGCAGTCTGAGCTTACATTAAAATGATAAATAATATGTGTATATATATATATATATAAGAAAAATTACACTTAAGACAAGGAGTGCTATCATTGTCTTTCAACAATAATATCTCTCTCATTTGTTTAAGTTCTTCTTGGCTGAAGAATAGTAATTAAATCTAAACACCCTCTAGTCGTAACAACATTTGCGTCATTTGCCCTCAAGGTCATCTGTTTTAATTTGATTCAGATGTGGCTGCCCTTTGCAGTAATATTTTATTACTGTCACTAAACACTCACAGATACATTTCAGAGGGCCCTGATAAGATTTAAAGGGACAGTTCAGCCAAAAATGAATTTTCTGTCATAGTTTACATAAGGGCTGTCCAAATCAAAGACAATATATGAAAAAATCATTATGAGAGGAGGAAAGTAGACACAGGCACAGGAACTATTGTTGAAATCACTTTTGATTTTAGGCCTATTTGTAACAGAAATGTCGACACACGTGCACGACAGTGTTTTGTTTATTATAAATGTGAGCTACAGATATGCCATCTACTGCTTTAAATTCTTATGTTTTTAAGTTGGGTTGATTCCGATTGGCTGTCTGGTTAGCTGGAAAGAAAATTATTCTGAAGGTGAAATGCTGAAACGGTTTCTCTGTGTTGTTATCGTTATAGCTGAGCTTCAAAGTATGTATATATTTAGAGGAATTATTAAAACCGTATGTGTATTGTTATAGTTAATGTCCTAGAAACTTTAGTGTGCTCACACAAATATAGTTATCATTACCGCTATTGTTTAAAACAGCTCTAAACCTACCTTTATGCGATTCCAAATACTTAAGACTCTTTTGTGTGTGTGTGTGTGGAATACAAAAGCAGATACCAGGCAGAATGTCCAGGCTGCACAGCAATTCCTGGTCTCCATCCACTTACATTATACAGAAATACAGCAGCTTGGACATCCTGCTAAACGACTCTCTTTGTTTTTCTACATGAGAAATAAAGTCAGAAGTGTTTGGACTGACATAACCTGACTTAATAAAATACATTTTCTTGGTGCACTATCCCTTTAAATGAGTCTTCCCCACTGATACATCCACTACAATATCTTGATAAATAGCTGCCAGACCCCCTGGGCCACGCAAACCCAGTGTTCATATTTCATGTTTGCGCTGAAATAATAATAGCCAAAGATGGAGAAGTGTACAACTGCAGTGCAGAACAAGTCCAAGAGCTGAGAGTAGTGTGTGAGCCTCAGCGTCTTCCCCAGGCTAATTGTCAGCTGATGAGCTTTGAGCAGCTTTAGGATTTAGAATGTATTATGAGGAGGGAGGGAGGGAAGAGGCAGCAAGAATACTGCCAGACAGCCGAGGACCAGGGTGGGGAGGATTGCATCGGCGAGAGAGAGAGACACACACACACACACACAAAGAAATAATAGGGCATGTGAATTAGCCGAAGTGGATGCAGCGTCACTGAGAGGCGCAGAGTGAAAGTAAGGGAGTGAATGACAGCAAGGGACCGGGAGGAATACGCCTGTGTGATCAGCACAAACGGGAAGGGTGAGGAGCTGAACAGAGGAGAGGAGAGGCACGGCTGCTTCACTGACTTCAGGCGATCTCAGGCTGGAGCCGTCCATCCCGCCTCGTGGAGAGCTGCCTCTCTAACCACACACCGCAGAGACACGCGCAGCGACTCAGAGGACCTGTGGTCATGGCGGACATAGGTAAGTGATTCAAATCTCTCATTTGCAAATCCTCTTTGAGCTTCTACTGCAAGTTGGTAACTGTAACACAAGGTGTAACTTTGAACAGATACGCCATCTGCATCTAAAGGTCACGCTTTCTTAGGTTCGGAGCAGTCACCCTCCAGGTGCGATGGACCACATTGTTTAAGAGGTGTATCCTCGGCGTGTAGGTGTTTAAATAAGGGCATGCTGGGAGCCAGACACCAGTTAATGAGAGCCCCAGGATATCCTCAACCCCGCCCAGCTCTCATACGCACTGCTGCTTTCCAGCCTGCCCTTTACTACTATAATGGAGAGGAAATATATTGCAGGACACATCTAGAGAGTATGGGGAAGGAAAAGGTATGATAGCCCTCCTCTATGTCTATTTTCACTCTGCTTACCAGGGATTATTGGGGTGATTACTTACAGAAGAGATACTGAATCGTCTCTTTGCTTCCCAAGGAATGACCGCTATAGTGTGCAAAGGGGAAAACTGCAGATAGTGTATGACCTGTAATACTGTGTAGTATATACTATGGTACAAACGTTTTTTTTTCATGGAAGTGTTTATCCACAGACTGAACAGTTTGCAAAAAATGATATATCACTTTTATATCACTATAAAATCAAACTCGACAGCCCTTATTTTTATGGAATATTGCTGTATATATTACAAATAATTTATCCATGCAAATCATTAATACTATGAGAAATAAATTTAACCAAAAACATTAACTTTCCCTCGCAATGACATCTCTTCTCTAATGACTTTTGCGTCAGTGTGAAGACAGGGCAGTAATTCCTCCTCTCCAGCAACCTGTCACTCAGGAAATAGCAGTAATTAGCAAACAACAACCATCCAGTCATTTCCCAGTGGACCACATCAATACATTTATCTTGTACAAGAAGCCATGTCAGAATAGGGATGACACATGATTGCAGTTTCCATTTAATTTGGAATCAGTTGCATTAAATGCTTCTAATTACAATTGCTTTGACAGTAAATGTTTATGTAATCTAAAATAAAAGCATGCACGAATATCCAATATCAGCCTAATAATAATTGAACAAATCCATAATATCATAATACAGACAGTCAGACTACTTCTTTATGTTTTAATCTGCTAATTTGCATGGGCTATTCACTGAAAGCATGGATAAACTCAACCGTATCCAAGTATAACTGAGATGGTGATGAATCATCATGAAAATGTCTTATTAGTTTGAAATGCTGTGCGGCAGATGGGGATGTAACCATGCTCATGATTTTGTTTCAGAATCTCTCAGTCAGGCCCTGAAAGCCATCAGTGTCAGCACAGAGCTGGTGGAGGAGGAGCTGAAGCCTCATCTGGATGTTCTACTTAACCTTCTATTAGAGAAGAGTGAGTTACACCAATTAACTACCCCTCCGTCTAATTACATATCTGTCAACCTGTCATTCCAAAAGCTGTTGTTCATTCCTATCTATACGTTTGTTTATTGCAACATGCAATCCTGGTGCCATGACCTTTGTTAGAAACTTACAAATGATAAAAAAAACTGTGAAATTGACATCTGTTGTTGCCAGAAGCCCTACTAAGTGAGGGCACCATTTAGCATCCCACTTACCCTGCTGTGAGCTGCAACTTGCCTCTGCCTACTTGAAGTACTCTATGTGTGTGTGTGTGTGTGTGTGTCTGAGAAGACAATCCAATGTAGGGGGCAGCAGAGGGTCAGCTTATCTTCCTGCTAGCAGATTTGGGGCACAAGTAAGGAGGAGAGTAATCCGCATTTACATTTGAGAGAGGATGAGAGGGAAGGCGAAGGAGAGAACGGGTTAATCTCATTAATCTTTCTCTCCTTTACTCCATTTCACTCCCTATCTTCTTCTCATTCTTGCAAATTAGTTTGCACCAGCTGTCCTTCTTGGCACATTCTTTGCGCTTTCGGATCGCAAGTGCATCTAAAAATGGAAGCGCAGCCCCCGCAAAAAAACACAACGTAGATGTTACCATGGCAGCTAGGCTTCCTCTGACAGCTTGACCTGCCACCGTGGCCCTTGTGGATATTTTTCTTGAGGAGAACATGCTTAAATAACAAATTTCCTCCTGCTAGTAACGCTGCATTCGAAGCAGATCCTCATCTTACACTGAATTTGAACGGATTACTCCGAAGCCTCATGTCAAAGCATCTCTGAAGTGCTCGGAATAAAACCTGAGGGAGGAGATAAAAGAAAAAGTGAAGCGACAGGATGAGCTATCAGGAAGAAAGTGCAGTCTGAAATTGATTTGACATCGGTGAAAAACAGGGAAGCTTTGTTGAAGCGTTAAGTTTCAGTTCCTGTAAGGATTTTTACCCAAATAAACACATGCATTTATTTATAGTACATCAGTATATGAAATTACACACATGCAAAGACAGTAATTATATGAATTTCTATCCCCAGAGAAAGGAACAGCAGAGAAAATAGTGTCCAGTGGTGTTCTGCCCATACTTGCTCAAGTCCTGAGGAAGAAGAGTCCCCTCACCTCTCAGGTCACCTTACTGGTGGCAGAGATGGCCAGAGAAGGTAAATGAGATTTATAATGCAGTATATTGCTTATATGGATATTTCCTTAGCTGTTTTTTATATAGCAAGCGAAAATAAAATGCCTTTGTTATTTTCTCTACAGTGTTGATATGACACATACTAAATACTGCATTAGTGAAATGTACATAGACAATTTTTATTTATATTATGTAAAATGATTTATGTTAATAAGGAACATCATCTTTCACAGTTGTAGCATCATTTACACCACAATGAACAATTTTGATCACAATTTTTGTAAAGATGAATATTCTTGGCGCTGTTGTACAGTAAATCACTTCTGTTCATCATTTGCTAAGTCACTAAAAGCATAGAGATAAACATTCGGGATTTATCGGGAAGGGAAACAAAGAGTAACATTACTTGTGAACAGAATATTTTTATTGTGTCATTTCCAATGAAAAAAAGTTTGCCTTAGCAGTTAGTCTGATTATTTGGGATACTATATACGATTTATGTGCAAAAAAAACCACACACATTCAGAAGGCCTGAAAGTTTCTGTAGTTGATGAAGCATATTTGTGTATCCCAAGTATAAGTATATAAAACTTCAATCGAATCCCAATGAACATCTTGATATAGGACTGATAAATGATCCTTATTAGTATCTTTGGTTCTGTGACCCTTAACATCCATGGAACACTTTCATTACACATGAGGTGAAAAAATTTGTTGACTAGGAAAAATGGTTCTTCTAAGTACTGTTCACTAAAAGGTTTATTTGGGAACCCAGAATGGTTCTTCAGTGGCATCACTGTAAAAAGATTAATAAAATAAAAATACCTTTTTGCAACCATTATTTTCTTTGTTTTTGTGTGCTAGCTGCTGTTCGAGACTGCTGCATTGAAGCAGGCCTGGTGACCGCATTAGTGCCTTTACTGAACAGCCTAGACCAGGACCAGCTCCTGCACACAGGCCGAGCAATTGGACGTATCTGCTTCGAAAATGGTGAGTGCACTGAAGCGGGATAATTGCAGTCTATCCAATCGTATTTCTCACCAACAGTTTTGATTTGTCTCCAGTTTGTCGTACAGTTACACTCAGCTCCTTTGCTTCTGCTTTAACACAGTAATCTTTCTCACCACAGAGTTAATTTAAATAGCAATTGTCAGGATTTTGATTCAGTTTATCCTTCAACTTCCTGAACATGCAGTTCTCCTGATATTATGGCTCACTGGTATTATTAATCCTTGGATTGTCTTTCTCTTCTGTTGCATTCTCCTGGTCTATTTGTGCCGAAGGAGTAAACATTGTTTCCTCCTTTTAAATATACATTTTGTATTCCAAAGATGGTTCTTGTTCCTAACAAGATGGTTTAAACACAAAGTGAAATTCTGCTTGTTTTGTTGAGGCTTAGCTTTTAATAAGGCCTAAGCTTTTAGAATAAAATAAATTGCTATTCATTTTTTGTGCTCCTCTTTCCATTATATTCTCACATCTTCAATAGCTCAGTGCCCATTCCTCTCTTGGCTGTCTGTGCCTGTGTGCCCACTCACCCATCCTCCCTGCCTCTCTCTCTTTCAGCTGTTCAGCAGACGCAGCTGGTGGAGAATGGTGTAATCCCCAGGCTGGTGGCCATAATGCAGCAGTATCCTGAAAATGACCCACTGGTAAACGTCTGCCTGCTGGCACTCTGCAACCTTGCTGATGTGGGTAAGACAAAAATAGAGAGCAGGGAAGCTTTAAGATAATATATAATAAAAACACTAGCTGACTGGACATTGTCACACTGAGTAGCAATACAACAGTTTCAAAATTTTAGTTGATGCATACCTTACATACTTACTTTTATTTATTAAATAAATAAATTGTTATCTTTTGATTAGTGCTGTTTTAATCTTAACTGTTAAAACTTAATTTAATTAAGTTTTAATTCATTTTCATTCAAATCGAAAGTTTTGGTTTACATATATTTATATTTATATATTTATTTTGTATATATAAATACAAACACATGCATGCATATATATTATTATATTAAAATATTATATGTTTATCAATTAAATAATATATTTATATATAATATGATATATAAGAATATAAATGTATATGCATGTAAATATTTTTAAATATATAATTTATTTGTGTTTATATGTACAGTATATACATCATAAATATACACACTACACATACATATACTATGTCAAAAATGTATTTTGGATGTGATTTATTGTTTTACAACACTAATATTGATATAACATATTTAATATTTAATAACGTGACCATTTATTTATTTACACTATTTTATCTGGGATTTTGTTTAGATTTTCTTAAGATTAAATAAAAAAATTTAATGACAAATGTCATTTAAATATGAAAATAGGTGAAGTGAGCATGCAGAATTAGAAAATATTGGTTAATATGTCTGTATGATGTCATTCTCAACTACACTTATTTAGAGATTATTTTTATTTGACTTATCTCTAATATCTAGTTACTGATTGTGATTTCTATCACTGTGTTCAGATGCAGCACGAGAGGCGCTGGTGGAAGTGAGTGTAGCGGAGGTCTTGACCTATCAGCTGAAGCGGGCACCAGATGCAGAACGCCGGCATCTCATACTAGAGGTTCTTGGGTCGCTGGGAGAGAGTGGTGAGCCACATAATATTATAACCAGATGTATTTGTGAGCCTGGAGCATACAAGATTATTTGTATCATGTACTTTGGTAAAATCTTGCCACAGTCACTGCTCTTGCTGATGATATCTAGAAGTGAGCTAAAATGTACTTGTGCATGTCCTTGCAAATCCCTGTGTGGCTGTGTGTTCATGTATTTCAGATAACCTGAAACTGCAGTTTGTGGAAGCAGGCGTGCCCGAGGCTCTATCTGAAATGATTCGAACTCTTCAGGGTGGATCTGACACACATGACCTTTGCAGCATAAAAGTGGCCTCAAACCTCATAGTGACCCTCCTACTGGGAGGTACTTTTTTCTGAATGACTTCACGGATAACATCATTTTACAAATATTTCATTATAACTCCATCAGACCATCAACCCTAGGACCTAATGAAATATATCAATAAAGCAATGTAAGAATAGTGCTATTCTAAATTGTCTAGCACCGTCTGCCTTTCCTTACAGATGAATCAATGCAGAAGTGTTTTGGGGAAGGGACAGGGATGGTGTATCAGGATGTTCTCTCCTGGCTACAGTCATCAAATACTGAGCTGCAGTTGTCGGGAGCCCTGGCCATTGCTAACTTTGCCAGAAATGGTGAGATAGACATGGACTGTGATAAAGGTTTTTGTCTGACTTTATGAGTTTAAAATGACTGAAAATAGTCTTGTTTTTTCTTAGACAGCAACTGTGTGAAGATGTTGGATTTAGGAGTTGTTCCTCGTATTCTGGACCTGTTGGAGCAGCATGTAGCAGAAGGAGATGTATCTGTGCAGCATGCTGGCCTCAGTGCACTTAGAAACCTTGCCATTCCAGGTTTTACATTTCTTTTCAAAGAAAGTAAAGAACAACATGGGTTTTGACCTGCATATTCTGTAGTTTAGTGCAGGGACAGGTTTGGATATTAGCCCCCCAGTATGTGATGAAAGTGTGTAGGTGTTTCCAGGAGGTTTCTTAACCAAATTAACAACCAGAGTTCCTCGGTCAGCCAAATTCAAATAAACGAAACATACTGGTTATGCTAGTTCACCAGCTAAACAACTAATGGATTTGAATTTCTAGCAGGTTTATATTTTCTTTTATGCTTGTCTGTGGTTAGAAGTGTCATCCTGGTCTCTCTGTTTTCCTGATGTAGCTTCCAATAAGGTGCGTATGTTGGAAGATGGAGTCACAGAGAGGATCAGGACCCTTCTGCGCTCTGACATGCCCCCCGTCCAGTTCAAACTCCTCGGCACTTTGCGCATGATGGTGGACGGCCAAGGTGATAATTCAAGATAACTGGACTTAAGTGAATTGTTAGGTCATAGATTAAAGAGACTAGCTTGCATAAACATATACAGTTAACTTGCAAGCAAAGTCACTTTAGAGAAAAAATATTCTTAAATGCATACAATGTAAAGATGTGAAAGTCTTAGCGGTGGTTAAAAGAAGTTAAGTAATTTGGCTGTTGAACAGGAGGACATGACAAACAACATGTTGTCATTTTTTAGACAAAAGCTTTGCTAAACTATACAATTACATGCCAAGTGACTATGATGGCTAAAGAATGATCATTTCTCCTTACAACTTTAAACTGTTGTTCAAGAGGCTGTAATTTATTTCCAGCCCTTCAGTGAAGTGTGTTATTTTAGACACCCTTGTATGCAGACAAAAGGCCTGCGAGGGCTTTGACACACTAAATTACTGTCTGTGCTCCAGTGATAATTTCCCTTAACAAAGGTTATATGCATAACTAAATAAAGATGTAAACAAAACTTAAAGTGCTACCACTGTATCTCTTATTTATTTGCGTATTAATTCAACAACAGTTATTTTTTTAGCATATTTTCTCTCTTCTTTTCTGCTTTACTCTTCCTGTAGAGGAAGCAGCTTCAGTTTTAGGGAAGGATGAGGTTCTGTTAGCACGGGTCATGGAGTGGTGCGAGGCTAAAGATCATGCTGGTGTCAGAGGCGAAGCCAACCGTCTTTTAGCAGCCCTCATAAGACACAGCCGAAACCCTGTGAGTTTCAGAAAAACACCGTATGTGTAATTGTGTTTAAATATTTCTACAGTATATAGTCAGATAAACTGTTTTTCTAAAATATCTCCCTCTGTTATCTTTAAAGGAAGTCATCCATACTGTCATTAAAGCAGATGGAGTTCAACATCTCATCTCGATGGCAACCAGTGAGCATGTCATCATGCAGAATGAGGCTTTAGTTGCTTTGGCCATTGCTTCTGCTATAGACATCGGTAAGACTTTTGCTGTGTCTAAGTACTATATATGTACTTTTTGTAGGATACATTGTTACTCTTATAGTGAGTTATTGAGTCATTCGTTCAACTTATTCATTCAAAAACACAGCTTCATTCAAAACGGAACTACCACATTAACAGATTTTTGTCATTGCCATGTGACCTTCAGTGTCTTTTCTTGTCATCCTCTCCTGTTCCTTCATGGGATTGGGAATACAGTACTACTCATGATTTTTGCCTACCATATAGTAAGAAAGTATGCAAATTTGCATGCAGCCTGTAAGTGCTGGTTGAAGACTTGTGAGTTAATTTTGTTGTGGTTTTGTTTGAAACATTTTTTGTTGGTGGGGCAAAACTGCATTGAAACGCTGTGTCGAGTACCCATTCCTCCAGACATACAAGTCCCTGCCTAGTGTGGATGCAGCACAACTAAGGCACAAGGACTAGAGCCCGGCTCGAAAGTCCAGGCCATACAACCTAACAGAGGTCAAAGGCGTAGACCAGCCAGCAGCCCTACAGATGTTTTGAACCGATGCACTTGCAAGGAATGCTTTTTGTGCTTTTCCATGCTAGAAACACAGCCTGCATCTCAAGCTGTGCCATGGGAAAAAGTGACCACTCCACATACCCTGGGCCGAGTGGCCACTCATGACCGCTCCCCAACCAGTGATGAATGCATCAGTCATCAGAGTTACACAGTGACACAGAGTTACCAACACCGGTCCCTGACTTAGAAACCCAGGATTCCACCACATAACCAGGGCTTGCACACAGCAATGAGAGCCTTAATCACATGACGGGGATTTCCCCTCGGGGAATACCCTTTGGTTTCGAGCTACCACTCATGAACAGCAGGCCAAACGCCATTACTCTGGACCCGGCTGCCATAAGACCCAGCAGTCTCTGTAACTGCTTCACAGTGAGTGACCGGCCTTCTTGCACTCTAGCGACTGAGGTGAGAATTGACTTGTGTGTGCCCTTGAGTCGTAGTTGAATTACACATCACACCTAGACAAGTGGTTCTCAAAGCTGGAGAAAGCACATTTTTCTTGGTGTTCAGTCTTAACCCCAAACGTTTCATGGGAGCTCTGTGACTGAGCTAGATTCAGCCAGTCGTCGAAGTAATTTAGGATGCAAATGCCTAAGAGCAACTTTAGAATTGCATAAAGGGACGCTCTTCTTTTGAGCCTCCCTGTATGAGGAGCTGGTACTCATCTGCTCCGCCTAGCAGCCCCCTGAGCAGGAATGAACATGACATGTGGCCAGGTATGGTTTCCCATACTAGGAATTTGTGCTCTGCATTTAACCCATCCAAGTGCACACACA
>JAUCMT010000024.1:6653192-6663405 GCA_032357475.1 Enteromius thamalakanensis | reverse complement strand
ATAGATAGATAGATAGATAGATAGATAGATAGATAGATAGATAGATAGATAGATAGATAGATAGATAGATAGCATTGTTGTGAAGATTTACTGTGGGGTAACGTTTAAATTGAAAGCTCTGAAAAATAAATCAAAGAGAGTGCTAAATTCTATTTCCTCTGATAACTAGAGCACCCAGAAAACAAGAAATAAACTGATGAATGAACAGCTGCATGAACTGTCTGCCCACAAATGACTCTCAGAGGCACCAGCGTTCATTCACACTTCACTGTTGTGATCTCATGCTAGTGTACATATAGAGAGACAATACGTAATATCATGGTATCACAATAAAAAAAAAGAATAGTCATCTCAGCCCCATTGAGAAATGTTGTTTCCATAGCAACAGGGGGAGAATGATGGTTAAGCCAGAGAGACCTAGAGAGGGAGTGGCACTGATTTATAAAGAAAGAGGTGAAAGACAGACACATTTCCACTGTGTGTGTGTGTGGTTATTCACAACAGACAGGGAGGACATTTTAAGGCATTTAAAGAGAGCGTGTGAAGGAATGGAGAGTTAATTTGGCTGCCCATCCACTGATTTCCTTCACATTCATTCAAGTGTTTTCCTTTTGTTTACTCCCAGATGCATGAAGTGGCATCAACGCCAGCAGCTTAACCACCGCTGCACCTCCTCATCTCCATATTCTCCTCCTCCTCCCAGTATCCAATCTCCTTCAGCCCTCCACCACATCACACATGTAGTCTTTCCCCACACAAACACAGGCACACACATTCCTTCTTCATTTTCTCTCTCTCGTACACACACACACACACACACACACACACACACGCCCTCCTGCCTGGGGATTTGAAGATGTGACTGAGGCTGGTTTGTAATCAGATGAAAGAAGAGTATAATCCCGAAGCTCCCTCCATCTTTTTCACTGCTGGAGTGGGGATGCTGAAGGAGAGGACAAGGGCCAGGATGGGTGACGTGTGACGGAGAGATCTGTGCCGACGGATCCTGCCTTTATAAGGACCTGGACTGACGCTGCACTCTTAGGACTCTGGGATGACCGCAGAGATCACTGAAGAGAGAGTGGACGGGTAAAGACCGGGCAGAGAGGACAGCAAAGAGAGCTTCATCTGTGACTGGGACACAAGGTAAGCATTTCTTTTGAAAAATTGTCTGCCATTATTTCTGTTGTGTATGTGGATAGGTTTAGATGTACAGGATGGAGTTCTCACCTTCACAGGTATGTTTGGATTTAATGGAAGAGAGACAGAGGCTGTTTCATGCCACTGTGTCTATGTAACACATTCCTTTCATTTGTGACATAGAATTTAATATGATTAACGCAAGAGACCTTAAACAAAGATTTGAATCGAATTTCTAATACTGAACATGTATTAATGTCATTTCCTATGTTTGATGTAGATTTTGTTTTACTCATGTAGATTACTTTCTCACCTGTTGACAATATATCATCTTAAACCAAAGCAATGTGAAAAAACAGCCTTTGACCCACTTTAAGAAAGCTGTACCAAAAGGTTTCTCACATTTTTTATGCTGTTGTCTTTTAGAATAACCACAATATATTGTTATGGATGTAGATGGGATTGTAGAGTGAGAGATTAACTCCAGTGGGATTGAAACCCTTGTTGGTATATATAGCTGGTTTACCAGACATTTTCTACCCGCCCCTCACCTCATCATGCAAATAGTTAAGACGAATAGGTAGTTTTGCCATGAACTCATATTATTGGTCCAGCTTTACCAAAGGTTAAACATATAGGGACTGTGGTATTTCATGTTTATAAAAAAAAGTCTTTATGCTCACAAGACTGTATTTATTTAAAGAAAATGTCTACAATTATTTATTAAAACATAAACAATTTAAATATATTTTATTCTATTTTAATATATTTTAAAATGTATTTTATTATTGTGATGATTTACCAACGATCATTACGCCAGTCTTCAGCGTCACATGATTCTTTTGAAATCATTCTAATATGTTAAATTGCTTCTCAGTAAAGACTATAATTATCAGTGTTGAAAACAACTGTTGCTGTGATACATTTATTTTTAGAAACTTAAAAAGAACAGATTTTATTTGTAGTACAAATAACAAGTGACATATATAGTTTTTACTGTCATTTTATGACATTCTTCTGACTAGTATCTTTGCAAGTACATGTAAAATTCTACAAACCCTAACCTAAGAGTATTCCAACACTCAACTAACACTCACATTAGAATTAGTTGACGTCATTCTTACAGTCAACAGAATTTGACCAATAAAAATTTAACTTATATTTTTTCCCTATTCAGTTTCAGCAGATATCTAATGGCGGAGGCTGGGCACACTGTGTCACTCCCACCAGAGGGCACAACCCCCTCAGACGCTGTCACAAATGAGTACAGTTCAGCAGAGGTGAAGTCTGAAGATGTACCCCTGAAGAGCTCAAGTGAAGCATCATTTATCCCAAAGGACCTCAAAGACAGCAACCAGAATGATCAACACCCTACAAGTGGTCAATGTATATCTGACGGTGTGTGTTCACAGCCAGTGATCCATCAGAATATGCACAAATGTTGGGGTTCGCTGACAGTACACAAGGAACATGTCTTATCTCCTTGTAAGGTCCTACAAGACCACAGTCTCTTATCAATACAAAGAAGCCACTCAGACAGCTTGCAGATTTTTAAAGAGGCAGCAGCTTCTCCTCTCTACTGTGAAACGGCTGTGTCTTTCTGCCAAGGACGAAACCAGGATGTTAGTGCGCAGTCGTTTCCTTCTTTAGTGTGTAAACAGGCCATGCCGCTTCAGCAGAACAATACGATGACCACGTCCACCAGAGCAGGAAGTAGCGGATCAAGCAGCCCAACTCAACCAGCCAAACATGGCTTCATTCAGATCTGTGAAGTCATTCCAGAATCCACATGCCCCAAATTCGAAGAAGCTGTTTGTTGTAACTCACACTTCCACCATGGAGCCGTCGAGGACACTTTTGCGGCATATTGCCACCCGCAACCAATCCCTGCCCCGGCCCAGTTGCTTCCACACTTGATAGGAATGGAAGAGAACTACAAGGGCCAAATATCAGCAGGCAACCTGCTCGCTCTCCCTCGGCTCATTTCTTCTGTCAGTGAGACCGGATTGGACGGTAAGCGTCTTCTCCACTGCTGCAATCCGGACTGTTCTTGGCCTGCTCCGTTGCGTCCAGTTGGCGCCCAACAGTGGGTGGATGAAACGTTCAAGAGGGAAGTGGGGACCATGACCACAGAAAAGAAACTGAGAGATGTAGGAGTGCAAGTAGGTCAGGGCTCTGAGGATCAGCCCCAGCATGTGTTCCCAGAAGTGTGCCTGGTTAAGGAGAAGATAAATGCGAGTGGCAAACCGCCATCAAAAAGTCAAAAGTCTCCTGTGAGGGAGGTGAAATGGGATGCGGAGGGCATGACCTGGGAGGTGTATGGAGCCTCGGTCGATCCTGAGGAACTCGGCCTCGCCATTCAGAAACATCTAGAGATACAGATCAAAGAAACTAAGGGAATAGCTGCAAAGCTTACGCGCCAGAACACAACAACATCCCAGCACAGCTCAGGATCGACCCAGAAGAGAAAAAAGGGGTTGTTGGGGTTGTTGCACCGCCCAGGCTGTTGTTCTCGCACCACCGGTGCAGTCGACTAAAGGACACCAAACAGACATTTTAAATACTCTTGAGTATAAATTCAACAGCCAAGTAAAGATTAAAAATAGGGAATTTTTAGTAACATTATTATTATTTTTTCATCCTTGTATATTAGTACTGGGAAATACTTTCCGAAAAGTCTTCCTTTAGTTTCTAACACCTCACTAGTAATATTCGCATTAGATTTAAGAACTTTTTATAATTCAAAGATTGTGGGATATTTTATAATAGTTAACTGCTCTTTGGTTTTTGTTTTCTAATCAGCAAAGCATAAAGATTCTTACTAAGTTTCTGTCATGCATTATTCTATGTGGAAATGTCCATTAAATGAAAAACTTAATGTTTGAGTCTGTGGAAGCACTGTGATGGAGGTAAGATTATATAGTACCTGTGGCGCTACCTGCTGGTAAAAGCATGATAGTAAGAAGGAGGGAATCAAATCATATGTGCAAATGCTTCAAAACTTTATTTTTCAAAAGTTTGGGGTTTTCAGAAATAATTTTAATATGTGATTTGGTGCTCGAGAAGTATTTCTTATAAGTGGTCGTGCTGTTTAATGTTGTCAGGATTCATTCATGACTAGAAGGGTTAAACCAACAGCATTTATTCAAAAACAGAAATCTTTTGTAATCTTTACTCTCACTTCTGACATCATATCTAAATGAAAGCATCCATTTCTTATATGACCCCAAACTTTTAAATAGTAGTGTATATTATTAATATACACTACTATTTTTAACACACTACATTACTATAATTCAATTAATATTGAATAATAATTTTAATAAAGTGTAAAAGTATGATATTAGATGTAGCAGGTGAGCTGATTATTTCAGTCCTTACTTATCAGTACCTTTCAAGTATATATCTATATATATATATATATATATATATATATATATATTTATGAATAATATAATTTCTGATCACATTCACATTTAATGAGAAAATTAGCACTGGNNNNACTGGATTTACTACAGTTTGACAGAACAGGTTATAGGAAAATAACAAAGAAGACAGATTAAACTGTATTTTTGACTCTTGGAAGTAGAATATGGCTTGTTCAGTTGTTAAAGCAAATTAAATGTCTCACCAGCAGAATTTCATCTTTGTATTCTGTAACAATAAAAGCAATATGGCACTTAATTGAAAGCAGTTTTTGTGTTTAGATGTTTTTGTGACAACCATGCACAAAAGCTTTCTATATTGCTTTATATTAACTACAACATGGCTTCATTAGTTTCATTGCTGAGCCTGGAATCCATTTTTAAAGGCAGATGAATAAACATTTCAAGCAAGCAGAATCACCTGAACATATAGGCTATAAGACAAACTCAAAAGATGCATTAGGAGGTAGACTATAATACTTTAAGATAACTACACCTGTATTTGTGTTCAAGACTACCTGATCTGCGACACGTTCCTGAATATTGTCTGACATAGCCCACCCATACATGAATAATATTCAATTTACAGCCACAGTTCGTAAATTTGCTCATGTCCATAGACTGGATTTCCAGATTGCGTGTCTTCAAGCATTTACAAATTAGTTTATCATTTTGAAAAGCATTTTCTTAATATTGCACACAGGCTACTTACTACAGCAGCAAACCTGATGACTACACCTGCCATGTTTTAATTAATCTCCAGCAGCAGCACACACTACGAGCAGTGCTGCCTTACATAACGCCTGCATTTTATTTGATCTCACACATGATAGTGAGATATCGTGGAATATTCTGCGGACACGGGCACTATCGGAGGTAAGTACCTAAACCTGTAGGCTAAAGATGGCTAAAGATAAAAATATCTGAACATGCAAAATGACGGGTTGTTGCAGAGGTGTAGCATCCATAAACCCTATAACACACATACTACTACATGGACAGTCGCGAGACTCCACAGAAACGCCTTGTATTTATGCGAACATTGGTCGACGTCGCGCGAATACCGTCATATTGTTCGACATATCTGTCTATTGTCATAGCGGCTGTAAATGACAATAATGGGTTGAATTTACGTGTTCTGAAAAACCAAAATTAATTATTGATATCGAGACCATTTTGAATGTATGACCCGGCAAATCGTATTTTTCTCCTTATATGTTGCATTTAGTGTATCTTGTATATTAAGAATAACACAAGATTAAGAAAATAAAGTCTTCTGACCTCTCTGGCAGATATTGTAAGCCGTAAATGGCTGTATTTCTAGTGACCTAGTTGGAGAATAGCCTGATTTACCATTCCATCGCTTCGCTAAACACACGACAGTAAATAGCACAATATAAAACGAAATCAGTTTAATCTATTTATTAAAAATATAAGCTCATCAGCTGTCATCAGTATGTTTTTCTTTGTTGTCTGTTACTATTATGGGCTAATGGAGACACACATTAAGCTAATCTTTGAGCAAATTTATTAACCCTGAACCTGAATACGAGTATTTGTTAAACACTTTCTTTTTTCTTTTTTTTCTTATATGCTACTTCGCAGTCTGATACTTAAGTAGCCTAACTTGGATCAACTGGATTCATTAATAGATGTTCTTATATTGAAGAAAAAAAAATCAATCCAAGTGTGATCTGTAAATAAAAAGTTATTTATATGAAAAAAGTTGATTATTTTTTATATATAAACCTATTGTTTTGTTATTTTTGGTTGTTGTTTTTTACCATAATAAATGCTCTGACAATGAAAGTAAAAATCAAGATATCCATACAAAACACCACTAATGTAAAACAAGACAAAAATAATTCAATATAATTGAATGAAGAAATTAATTAATTTAAAATGGCATGTAAAACATTCTAAGTTGCATTCTTTATACAATAACATTCCTCTCAGGTTTAGAGGTGTAATCACATGAACTAGCACCATTTCCACAAAGTAGAACAAAAAAATCTCCAAATACTTTTTATAAAATATTATATCTAATGCAGTGGTTCTGAACCTTTTTTTCAAAGCCTCAGACTGACCAAAACATGCAGTGCCCTATGATTTACTTATTTCTTTATTGGTTATTGGATTCATGGCATTTTGAGCCCCCCTAGGTTAGTAGGTCCCAGGCATAAAAAAATTATTATATATATTTTAGGCGTAATGAAAAACACCTTAAATTGTCCAAACACAAGTATAAACCACTGTAATACTGGTTCAAATAAGTAGATTCAAAAGATGCTTTCTTTATCTCCATGCTTCCATTCTCAGGGTGATCCAGAATGAACAGGGCTGTTGCCACCTGCTGGATATTTCTCCTGCTTTCAGCATTCCTGTGCGATCAGGTGATATCCAAAGGTGGCAGGGGAGGAGCCAGGGGTTCAGCGCGGGGCAGCGCCCGAGGAGGCCGGACGTCCCGCACCCGAGGCTCCCCCGCTGTGAGGGTTGCAGGGGCAGCAGCAGCCGGGGCTGCGGTGGCACTTGGAGCCGGAGGATGGTATGCGTCGGCTCAGCGTCGACCCGATGACAGCTCGGAACATGGAAATGATTACTACACTAACAGAACAGACTGGGAGCTCTACCTCGCCAGGACATCAAACGCAATAGTGCACGACTCCACTACCACTAGATTTTCTGCTTTGCTCTTACCAATAAACTTTGTGATGTACTTTGCCCCTTGAGGCAGTTTATGAAAGTTCGGCACAGCTCAATAAGCTGCTTATGTATGTTACTGTGCAACACCGATGTTTAATAATGTGTACTTAATTGCACAACAAAGCAGATACGAAGATGAGAGAAAGATTTAAAAACTCTATTTAGTTTAGTAGGCATATAGGTTCCGAAAGGTTAGTTTGCTTCAACAGAAGCATTAGTATCAATACAACTGTAGACAGCTTAAATTATGCTGGTTACATCATGTACTGGATGACAAACAGTACACAGTGTTATTGTCGTGCTGCTCCACTGTTGGTAAAACTCCACTGTTCTTGAGATTTATGTGAATCTTTTTATATGAACCTTTGTCTGTTTAATAATATTTGTTCACATTTAACTAACAATTGTAAGTGGATTGAAGAGGTATGCTGTAACACGTTTAGAATAGGAAAACTGTATTTCTAGCAGTAACTGTCCTCCCATTGCTTCGGGTGTGAAAATATTCTCATTTTAAATAATTTGATTTAAATAATTTTGTATGTCCAGTAGAGATTTTTGATAACCCACAAAAAAAAAAAAAAGTGAATGCAGTATGTATCAAGGGCACAGGTGTTTAAAGAAATTAAAGATGTTTTATATGCAATATATATAAAACAGTACACCATCTCTCTTTGTAAGTTGAAAACCTCAAAGCAATTATATGCAAAATATTTTATGAAAACTAATGTATTAATTTAGGAAAAAGCAAACTTGAAAAAAAAAATGCAGTGGCTTTATAAAAGCAAATAATCAAATTGTTTTGTGCTGCCATTTGATTGTTGGGTTGAAATATTTGGTTTTTATATACAATATACCAATGTCGTTTAAATAGAAATTTAAATTCCAGTAAAAAATACATTCAATGCATCTTTTCTGAGAAGTACACAATAAAATAAGACCTGCACCAAACACCTGGTTCACTACCTTTTAATTAAAACATTAAAAGTAATAAGTGCTCCTTTTTGCTCCTCAGTGTCCAGTCTTGAACATACATCGAGTAAGGTCATGCCTTCTCTGCAATAATTACTCATCAGCTATTTAAAACACTATTAATCAAGCATAACTTTCCCAAGTTGTCCATTGCGAAAAGCTCTGATGAAATCGTAGGCTGCTGCACTGTAGTCTGGTAACTTGACAGTGATGTTGCCTGAACAATTGGTTAAATACATTTAATGAGTTGTGTGTCATGAGAAGTAAATGTTAATAGTTTGAAATCACTAAAATGAAAACTAAATTGCTTGAATGAACTCACCAACTCCAGTGATGGCCTTCACTCGCCTGGTCTTGCCAAGTTTCACTGCTATACACTTCAGAACATGCTGAATATCGTCGCAAGGCTCTTCAAGGCTGTACTTTTCAACGTAGCTACATTAAAAAATGTCACAACCATTATTGATTATTTATTTGTATATACACAACTTTATAAAAACACACAAATCACTACTTGTTGCTTGTAGATATTTGCAACAAAAATTGCCTAAACCTACCTAAATCTCTCCAGTCTGTTCAGTGAAAAAAGCAGATAATCTGCAATGACATCCTCACCAACTAAATGGTCCAAAATGGTACCTGTTTGTAAAGGAAACACCTGCATCACCTTACAATAAAAGCAACATTACATTAAGATTATTTCCCAGAAGTTTGTAGACTTACCACATAAAGCAAGTTTCATTCCTGTCTCTATGTTCTCTATTCTAGGTGGCAGGACTCCTGGGGTGTCCAACAAATGAATAATAGGTCTTTCACAAACCTAGTAAAAAAAATATATATATATAATTAAAGCTATGTTTGAACACATTTATCCAAATGAATCAATGAAATGGTTATAAATAATACCTGAATTTTTGTCAGGACAGCTTTTGTAATTCCTGGTTCACCTCCTACTTTTGAAGCTTTACCTGATAGCAAAACAAGTATCTAATGTTTAGGCATTATGCTCTTTCTTAAAATCAACTGACTGCAAGAAGCAAACGTAAATAAATACCTGCAAAAATATATACCTTTTTTTAAATATGTTCTCCTTACAGCATTAATCAGTGATGATTTACCCACGTTTGGCACACCAATGACCATCAGGCAGTAACTTCTATCCTACACACAAAAATTAAGAAAATCAGATCAACTTCATAGAAAAATGCAAGCTACTGAAATAATTGAACCTTACCTCTTCTCTGTGAAAACGTGACCCGCTTTCTATCAACTCTGTCACAAGAGGAACAATCTAAAACATCAGACATTGAAAGAAATGTAATGTGCTAGGTCTTCCAGTCTTTTATTTAGAAAAGTAGCTTTATTTAGAAATATCTGATGCAACGTCTGACACTGCTCACCTTTTGTAAATTCTCATCTCGTTGTCTTAAACAGTCTGTAAATAAAACATTCTTCACACCTTCTCTGTCAAGCTGCTTCAGAATATTCTGGTGGAAAAAAAAAAAGGTTAAATACTGTTTTTATTAGCACATTTAAGTACGTGTGTAAAGACAGTTTAAAGCAATAATGAAATGCATAAGATCATAAAACCTGCTTTTTTGACGTGTCTGCTAGATCCATCTTGTTCAGTATTAGTATGTGTGGCCGGACATCAAGACTCTCTTGAAATGAAGGATTTCTTCCGGAAAAGGGTATGTTGGCCAGTTAAAGAAGGTCTCAGGAAAAAAATGGTTTAATCATTCAAAATGGCCATTTTCTGCAATAGAAAGGATATTCTAGCATCATGGATCTCTATAATGCAATCAACCTTCCTTAGACTGGCTCTCATCTGCTTGAGTCCTAAAAAAAAGAAAAAGGTAACAATGGTGAGTATTTATATTTCTGTAGGACAGAATGACATATTACAGTTTTTCTGAGTTGCTAAAACACATTTCCAAAAATCTCATCTCTTTGTCTCAAAACACTAAACACAAACT
>JAUCMT010000024.1:6634659-6653092 GCA_032357475.1 Enteromius thamalakanensis | reverse complement strand
GGTTATTATTTGAAAAGAACGAACCTGCAAATGTCTCAACTGACCAATCAGAATCAAGCTTTCCAGAGAGCCGTGTAGTAACATTAGTTAATGTATTAACTAACATGAACAAACAATGCAGTTTTCATGTTAATTCACAGCGCATTAACTAATGTGAACAAACTACTTGTGATTTGACATTAAGATTAATAAATGCTGTAAGTATTGTTCTTTCTTAGTTCAGGTTTACTAATGTTGTTAACCAATGTTAACTAATTAACCTTATTGTAAAGTGTTAGCAGTATTTTAATCATATCTTATTGTCAATGTTGAAAGCAGTCGTGCTGTTATAGAAACCTTAATATTTTTTTTAGGTTTTTTTAAAAGAATATGAAGAATAGAAAACTGCATATCAGATGCATAGCAACAAATATGGAATCATGTTTTTTACACCATTTTTGCGTGTCAAAGTTTTATTTGGCTTACACATATTTTCATGAGACTGGGCTCTGTTGTAACGTAAAAGGAAAAAAGGCTTGTATACAATAAATGGGTTTTTAAAACTTTTAAGCCTTATATAATGCAAAGTCTAAAAGTCTTATGAAACCATAAAATAACTTAAATATAAGTCATTATTTATTAATACTCAAAAATGAGGACAGCATTTTAATTTTGGGGTGAAATGTTCCTTTAAAGAAGTAATGTTGGTGTCTGCCTTCTTATAAATTCTTATTGTGGTTTGTAAGATGACATGGAAAAAGTCTTTTCAAAATTAGGTTACGTTTTTAAATTATTTAAAAGAAATTCAGCCAGTCCAGCTGGCACAGACTGCCCCTAAAAAAGGACATAAATACTCTGGCCACAATCATTGGAAGGTAAATTAAATTCACAAGCTAGATGCCTTGGCTTGCTCTGATATGTGGACAGTTATTTGTTTGCTGTGTGCAGATGGCACATAATGTGTGTCCAGGTCATTCCTCTGCCCTAATCAGTTTCTGCTTTTGTTGTCATTTAGACATTGATTAATCTGTGGCACTCCAGCTTGACTTAATTGTTATGTGAGGAATAACACATTCATTGCCTGCCGTATTTTATGGTTTTCCTGATTTTAATGATGGTATGCTCTCGTTTTTAATGCTTCTGCTCTAAAGACCCTGGCACATCTGGAAGACAGATATTAAAAAGTGCCCTTTAATCAGTTGTAGGGAAAAGTGCAGTGAGGGAGGAAAGACTGGGGGACTATGAATCACCTGGCTTAAGGAGAAATGAGTAGAGTTCAGTGGTGTTTTTACTCTTCATTTGGTTTCTTTCAGCTTAACAGTCATCGGTCTGTCTGGCTCGTCTCTGGCGACTGCGATGCAAGGCGTGATTTACATGCTTTATAATCGGTTCTGTAATGGTTCTGATGGGTCTCTGTCCCACAGTTTGTTCTCTTAATATTTGCTTGGCTCACCTTCAGGGTCTCGCTGATAAAAATGTGCATCTCAGAACTCATTTCTTGTAAAACACATCCTCCGTATAGACATTAAATCGCAGTTAAAACCCAAACATTTTCAAGGTTGCCAAAATCTGTTTCAGGAACTCAATTTGAGGATAGGAAATGAGATGTTGAGCTTTATTTTCATTAAAATTGACAACTTTAATGTAACAAGCAGACCTGTCGTTCAGTTTAAAAGTTTAATTATAATACAGAACTGTTACGCAGAACCTGTTTAACTGTTAGTAACTGTAAAAATTAATCCGCTTGTGTCACTTATTTTTTTTTTAAAGTGAAGCTGATGCTCTGCTCAAGCTGTTAAAAATTCATGTAAATATATATATATTTTATAAAATATATAAATATATATATATATATATTTTTTTTTTTAACAAAAGCCTAAATATTAACAGTATGCAGTTTGAAAGTTAAAAAGATGAAAGTTAGACTTAAAAATATTAATAATATCATGCAAGTTTTTGTTAATTTACTAGCTTAACTGTGATACTGGGGTCTTTAATGATCATCAATTGAAATATTTCCAAGAAACATTTCTTTTTTTAAATGTTTTAATTAGAAGAAAGAAAAAAAGAAAGAAAAAAATCCAGAAAAAGATTAAACATATTTTCTTATAAACTGCCAGTAATTAGTTTTATATTTTGGATAACAATACCCGCTTAAAACGAAGTGGTGATATTAGGTCTACTTAGTTGTAATAATAATAATAAAAATGCCCCTCATGTTGGTTTAATTGTGATAATGTTATTAAAGAAAACTAATACATATTTAAAATCACCACATGAAACAAGGCAACACCCTTCTATTTTCCTGAAGTTCTTTTGTTTTTGGCTGTAAAAAGTCTTGTTGATGTTTCCCTGAAGGCTGAGTCCTGAGGGTTACCTAAAAGTTCAGATGACCCCTTGTATTAAATAAAGTTTCTCACCGATGTTTATGCATGAAACTCACTCTGGAAGACCAAGGAGTTCAAAAAGCACCCACCCCCCTAAAAAGTTTATAAATAAAATCCATCACATCTTCTCACTAGACAGAATGGCTCATAATTAATGCATCTAAGACTGCAATTGTGTGGCTGGCTAGGGGGCAAAATAGCATGCTGTTGCTCTCTGCAAGCTCCATATCCAGATAATAATCTCAAATCGCCCTTCTCTTGAGCTGCTGCTTCAATTCAGTCTGAGTCTTAATAACCTGTTTACATTTCACAAAACGGATGATTTAACTAATTCAATTAAATTAAGTAAGCTCGCCCTCATGTCATTCATATGCAAAATTGTGAGAAATGTCCAAACAACATTGGACTCTCATTTTATGGAGGAAAAACTTTTTTTTCCTTCTTTTAACAAACTGTTTCTTTACAGGGTTAGAATGACATAGAGGTCAAAAAATTATTACCGAACTTTTTTTCTTTTTTGGTGAACTATCCCTTTAAATATCTGGATTCAGTCAGGTTTACTGAATGCTGAGTTCAGTGTGCAAGGTGCAACCAAATATAGCCTTAAAGATTTAGTTCACCCAAAAATGAAAATTCTGTCATTAATTACTCACCCTCATGTCATTCCAAACCTATAAGACCTCTGTTTACTGTATCTTCGGAACACAAATTAAGATATTCTTGATTATATCAGAGAACTAGAATATAATCTCAACTGAAACTTTTTTAACAATAAAGCAATTACAATGGAAGTACACAAGCTAAAGCAAGAAACATTGACACCTAAACCATTTTTACACATATAAGTGCAAGATCTAAACATAGAGTAGATTAATTTATTATTTCCTTGTCTTTAAAATATTAAAAATACAAATCTGTAAGAAAACTATTAAAAAGTAAAATTTTAGAGATCTAGGCTGTGCTGAATAATTCATTAAGTGCTTTTATGTCATTTAACAACATTATGTAATTAGATGGGAACCATGTCACATGACTGCAGTTTTACCCATTTCTAAGACATTAAGTAAGACATGAAGGAAAGCTAAATGTGTGTTATAAATTATTACAAATTAAAAAAGAAGATATCACTTAGGTATGAGAACCAAACATCTCAGAGGCTTACTCATTAAAGCAGAATCTTTAATTGACTGGACTGTAAACAAAATATATAATTCAAGAGTCACATTAATTATTAAATGTATTTAGACATGGTAAAAAAAACTGAATATTTAAGCATGTAAAAATAAAAAAAAAGCAAGCTTTGATTGAGCAGTGAAATGATCATGCAACAGCTGTGCCTAGAAATTGTAAGTTACTGTACATTCCTTACTGTAAATACAAAATACATTTATATAAAAAATATAAAGTTACAATGTTAACAATAATTTTAGCCTGTAGTCATCTGCTAAACTCACACAAAAAATCTACTGTAGAGTTCATTCAAAGCAATTAAAATACAAAACAGAAGCAAGTATGATATTATTACTTGTTTATCAACTTAAATTGCGATGGCAAAGTTTACGAAAGCGCTGAAAACTTAAACTCACTCTTTTTAGGTTATGACTTGCTTTGAGTTGGAAACAGTGCTATAGCTAATGTTTTGCTTGTCTCTTTCACTCCATAGCAAACTATTTGAGGATGTCAGCTCAGTGAGCTGAGAATTCAACTTGGCAGCCTTAAAATTTTACTTTATTTACAAGCTGCCTTTCACTGGCAGTCAAATAAAGGTTTGATTTCACAGAAAAGACAAAGTGCCAAGTAGAGCGAGACTGTCATATTGTACATCAGCATGGCTCTCTGTCAGATGTCATTGGAGCTACAGACAGACAAGATCAAGAGACGAAACCATTTGTCTGATAACATGCCCAAAAGAAAATGAAAGTGAAAATTCTATAATAGTTTTAAACCCTGTCACGGGAGTGACATAATCAACCTAAGCCTTCACCAAAAATTACATTTCTGTGAACCGTTTGACAAACTTGACAAAAAGTGTATCTTTGAATTTAAACCTAATTCAACAATCACCCATCTGAAAAATAACTTCCTTTCACCGTGATGAAAATTAAATAATGAATATTTGGTTTTCATTTACTCACAATCATGATGTTCCAAACACATACTGCTGATTTCTTTTTTTCTAAAAAATACATGAATGTTGAAGACATTCTTTTCAATATAATAGTGACTGAAAATGTGGAGTTTTTTGTGCTCAGGTGCCATATTTGAATGCATTATCATTAAGTAACAACTTGAATGTAGGTCTTTTCCTCACACGAAGCTCACAGTGCGCACACATACTGTATAAAGAGTCACATGGAATGCTTTTATGAGCTTTCTCTGCTGCCTTTTTTTTTTACTTATTCTTTCAGGGAGGCCTGCTCGCAAACATCTCTGTTTTATGTCATTTTACTGATGGCTGCTAGATCGAAAACTTTTGAAAACACCTGCTTGGTTTCCATAAAAGGCATTCGCAGGAATAAAATAAAAAATAAAACCTTGTGCCTGCTGCTCTTCTATAGATTCACTTTTATGCCTCCAATATATTCTGTTTTTCTTCAAATCTTCAGCTTGATTATTTTGTTTTATTTTTTCTTATTATTTCAGCTGAGGAGTACTTATATGCCTTTGTGTGTCTGCTTGTAATAACAGTGTGACTTACATTGTTTCATGACTGCGACAGCTTCTTTGGAATGAAGGGCACCAGTTTCTCTCTATTAAAGAAAATGTACTCTGTCTCACCTCCCAAATCTCTCTAGATATATTCCTTCTCGCTTAACTTTTCTCTTTTAACTTTTCCTGGCTCAACCTGAAGTCAGCATCAACTTACACAAAAAAAGAAAAAAACATGTCAGTGCATGCTTGATTTAGCCTTTTAGCTGGGAGTTGAAGTAGAGGTGATTAAAAGATGAAAAAATACATTCAGAAAAACATCTGAAAAATATTAACTTCATTTGGTCTGCTACTTTTGCATTTTGACATCCCCAAACAAGTCATTTTAACATTTGTGAGATTTAATGTATAGTTTTAGTAGGCTGGAATTAGTTTAGCTTTCTGTTTTTCTGATTTCAGAAACCATTATATCAGGGAAAACAGTTATATTGAGAATTCGGGTGCATTAAATTCCATTATTGTGACCACTGAGAAGCATGATAATATGACGCAATGGCGTAATGAATATGTAAATTGACGTATGATGTCATCTAGCGACATTTCAAGCTGGATTTAGCTACTTTCGATTGAAAATTGGACACACTGCTCCCACCTCTATAATAAACACTGAGAAGTTTAGTCCCGTCCGAAATGGTACATGAAAATAGCAGACGTCAGGGAATCGAAACTCACACGTTTTGAAAATCAGTCCCATCCGAATATGGCTAATGAAAGTGTTTTTTGACATTGCTTGTTGTTGGGGACTCCCAAAACCAAAATATTAACCTTTTATAAACCATTTTAATAAAATAACCATAAAGTATTTTTACAATATACAGAAATAAGTACAGATAAACAGAGTGTATAATCAACAAAGAGATTCGTCAACAAACTATTCTTGGAAAATATAACTGGTTCTCATTCACAGTATAATTTTATATTTTAAAAAATTTAGTTAGTTCGTAAATAAGTTAGCTATTTGTTTAAGCATAGTTTAGTAGCACTTTAGTAACTATTTCAAATAGGTTTTGCTATTTTTTTTATCATCAATATAAAACAGTTATTATACTTATTGATTATACTTATATTTATATGAGAAGTTATTTATTAAAACATTTGTATAGCCTACATTTCAACCAAAAGTCCAAAGACATGCTGTGAGTCAGTGGTCCATATGAATAATAAACCTACATCTCAGAATAATAGGTTTGTAATATATTAAAAACATTAGTTGCATTTTAGTGACAAAGATAAATGTTTGATATGAAATTAAAAAAATACACAACGGTCAGAAACAGAATCGTCAAAAGAAACTCATGAGACACTTTGACCCAGTTATTTTTCTCTCTGAGGTAAAAAAAACACACACACAAATAAGACGTGCATGAAGAAGGAACCCCTGTGGAGTAAACTTCATTCAAAATCAACACAGTCTGCACAGCATAATCAGAAGTCCAAAAAAACAAATCTATTGTGACTGGGGCTGTTTAAAACAACACAAAGAAAAACAGAACAAACACCAAGACAGCTGCACATCATATTCAAGATTTCAAATAGTAAATGCCTAAGTGTTAATGCTTCCTCCATGGCACTAATGGAAGCATCATATCATCTGATGGAAAATGCAAGAAAGATACTGATGCATTCATTTTTAGATAATAACAAAACTTTTGACAGTGTTAAGCATCTCATTTTAATAGCTCTCCAAGCGAATAGCTCTTCGTTTGACTTTCTCGATCGAAAAGATAAATTGATGTGTTTATACTGACGCTGCTGTTGTATTGTATTTTTTTTTTTTTTTACTGGTTGGGAAGCTGGCAAGGAAATGGCCCTGCTTCTAATTTCATGATGTGATGGGATCTGCCTCCATGCCACATGACTGACGAGCTCATCATGTGGATGGATAAGTGATGGTAAGTAAACTGTTTATAATGAAAAACTGTCGCCATGATGCAATGCTATCGCTTTCTTTTCACAGACGAGCAACAAGCCTCAGGAACCCTTACCAGAAGCGTGATGAATGGAGACGCCTTAATCAGTGACTAGACTGCAAAATGCACCATCAAATTAGCTCAGGATATCACGGGGAGAGAGACGATGCGAAAAGTGAGAGGGTGAGACAAAGATGAATGATATCCTTGAGGCGAGATGATGGAAGCCCTCTCACTATTTCGCGTTTTTTTGAAGTGTCGCCTTTGAGAGACCGACCTGGGTTCCCTTCGCATCGTTATTAAGTTGCAGCCAGGGTGTTTTGCCGCTTGATGAAATCAGCACGGATGTGTGTAGAGGTTAAATTGCATTAGCATGCGGCTGCGCGGGGAACGAGGCGCTTTGAAACAGGATGTGATCAGGCGCTGATGCTTTGAAACGTTCAGACATTCGCCGTCAATGTAAGCGCACACTGGTGTAATCACAGACTGAACTCAGAAACCAACCGGGGAGCTCAAGTATAGCCCACAGCTTTTTGAAGTGCAAAAACAGAAAGTGTTTAATCTTATTCCAGCGCTAAGTGGGCAGCCAGGGCCACATGCTTTATAGCTGTCTTATACGAGCACTTTACCTTTTCTCCAATTTCATGAATTCTGAAAGCTATGAAATAAAAATGGCTGGGGACTCGGGGTGGAAGAGCTTCGAAGCCAGTGCCAGGAGCTGAGCGGTGTTTAATGCGAGTGGCTGAAGCATTTTGGCTTTAAGTAAGATGTCAGGCTGACTGCTTGACCAGGCCGCAGAGGGGAAGACTGTATTTCTTCAGCTCACTGAGGTGAGAGCAGCCGAGAAGAGACTAGATGAAGCTAGATCGCAGCAGGGTGTCTTGTGGTCTGCAGCTGCTGGTCTAGTTAACAGGGTTGAAGAAAAGAGGATGAATTACAGTTTTTTTTACAGACACTAGGACACATTTCTCAATACTTAGGTCACTCTTTACACAATTCTCCTAACAGACTTTTAGCTTGGCAAAGCAGTTCATTTCACATTCAAAATGCACTACAACTAGCAAAACAATTTATTCAGGTCTCAAATAAACTCATTCTTCCGGAACACTAGCAAAGGTTGACAGCCGACAAACACACTTTGTAACCCACAAAACAATGAACAACATGTAGCATTACACAGTGTTTTCTTGTGTAAAACAACGACACATCTCTGTTTAGAATTGCTATAACTGCAATATATGTTACTGAAATGAATCAGACACGATGCAGAATTCATCAATATTTGATGTTGTTTATTTTTTTTTATTTTTTTGCACGAAGTAATTCCAAAATACAAAAATTTGTATACACACCTTCCACAATGTTCATCTACAATGAGAATCAGCTGTGGCTGGTTAAACTGCATTTTTAGATTTAAAATATGTTTCAATAAAATATTGCTATGTTATTGTTTTGAACATAAGTGTAACAGTTTTGAAAACAGTATGTAAGCATGTGCAAAATGTGCTGTTCGTACAAAGATTTTTGGCAGTTGTTGTGTCTGAGTGAGAAAATAATTCACGAAATTTGAGAGATGTAGTCATTGAATGCATTTTGTGCCAAAACAATGATAATTGATCCTGAGTTTAGACCACATAGACTTCTGTTGTGCTAACTGTGTGAGGAATTCAGCAAAAGTGAATAAAGTATTGAGAAATGGGTCCTAGCGTCTGGAAAAAAAACTGTAATGTGGCTAATGATTGCTGCAACAGAGGAGCAATAGCGCCCTCACGCGCAGGGACTTGAGAAATAAAAAAACTGAAATTATATATAGGCCTATCATTATTATAAATTGTAATTAGGAATTTAAGAAAATAATTTCAGCTCATTAGAATATGTGCAAAAGGAATTTAATCTCAACGTTATAAAGACGTTTATATAATTAATTTAATTTATTTAATATTATTTATTTTGACTAGCCATTTGCCTGTCGATTCACTGATTAGTGACTTTTCACTATTAGGCACAATATAAATCCAATACACAAATAATTAACACAGCCATAATAGCATAAATTTATTTATTTATTTAGACTATTATAGGCCTAATATAAAAAAAAAATTAAATAGGCAATCATACATTATTACAGCATTCTGATTATGCTTTGCTATGATTGCAGTTCTTTTTAATACATTCTGCAACGTCCATAAAATATTTTTAAAAAATGAATTGTCAGGAATTAGAAATGTATTATTAAAGTTATGAAAAACTAAAAAATATTCTTTCGTCATAGCGATAGTTTCGCTATTATTTGCATACTGAATTGTAGCTAATTGGTCATTATCACAGCTATGGGTATGGCTTAAAAAAACCGAAAGACACTCTCAATTAGCGTCTTGCTGTATTGATCTGTATTTGTGTACAACTGGTGAAGCCTTTTTAGCATAAAGACCGCTCTTTTGTCTGCATCGCTATTCGCGAAACTATATTCCATTCAGGTAATACAAAACTAGTTTTTTGCTGAGAGCCACTCCCTAAACTCCACTATAAACTCCACCCTGATTTACATACGACGGGTGTGTGCACAGGTGTGTGAGTGACTAGTTAACTGGAGGCTGCTCTGTCGAGCGGACGGTAACCAGAACGCACAGCAACCTTTTGGTAAATCATCTTTTATATCGCAGCTGGCTGAAGGTGACTCAAAAATGAATGCTACTGAATTTCATTTGCCGCTGACCGAGTATGATTTCGAGCGTCACTTTGATGAGAGGTTTGCTATTGAGTGGATGCAGGAGAACTGGTAAGAACTTGTCTTTGATTGGAAATTCTGTATCACGCTTGTACTTGGAAGTCTAGCTTAAGAATAATTTTTGTTTGGTGTTATGTTTTGTCTCTTTCAGGAGAAAGTCATTTTTGTTTGGTGCTGTATATGTAGTGCTCGTGTTTGGTGGGCAGCACTTCATGAAGGCAAGACAAAAGCTTGATCTACGTAAAGTGTTACTGCTGTGGTCCCTCAGTTTGGCCATCTTTAGGTAAGTAAAAAATAGGTTTATAGAGTCCACTTACCCACCCATCCCCTTTTTGCATGTATACAAAAACATGTATAGACAAAATGGAGAAATTATATCATAAATATTATCACCTAATTCTGAAAGCAAACAACATTTTACAGTAAAAATGATAATAAAACTGAAGCAACCTGAAGACACTCACTCAAGATTTTGTCAGATTTAGCCCACTTCTGGTTATGAATTTGTCCGCCAGATATGGTTATGTATAATGGCTAATACAGTTAACAAAAAACAAAACGCAATTACTCCAAATAAAGGTGTAATCCACTAAAATATGTTTTACTTTTTTGATGTACTACAGTAACTAAATAAAACATGACTATAAACAGTTAAGAAACTAAACTTAACGCAAATTGAATCATAAAAGTTACTAAAATGTTACTGTTAAGTGTACGCGCGCGCACACACACACACACACATACACAAAGTTGTTTTAGGACTACTCTTTAATCTGAACTTTTGACATTTAAAAATGAAACCGCATATTTTGTCACTTTTAGTGAGCCTGACAGGAAAACACTCAAAAAATGAATACAGGTTTATGATCTTATCAGGTTAATGGTAAGGCTTCACACCAGTGTTTCTTTGCTGTTAGATATTAGGTTACATAACACATGGTTGTACCAATAGAAAACAATATCTATTGTTAACCTTAAAAGACTGTTTGGAACACAAGCATGCCAATGACAGACCTGAACTTTCTGTTTCAAGTTGGGTTTGGTTTCATCTGGATGGGGGAAGGCGTCTTAGTCCTGTCTTAAAAGAGGACAGAGATGACAGCAAGCACAAAGTAACTGTTTGCACGCTTGTGAAAAGAACAATAGATTATTGTGATTGGATGGCAGCAGTGACCCTTGGTCACATGTTCTTTAGATCTCCCACAGCAACTGGACTTTCACCACTTAGTGAATATTTTGATATTGATTTGTTTAACACAGAAACTGCCTGCTACCATAGCAAAGTTACTATTTGACATTCCCAAAATACAAGTCCCTTGTTTCTCCCCCACCCCAGAGTTCACTAGAAGTCTAAATTGTTTGTCATGGATGCCATGGTTTTACAGCCATATACAAATCTTGCTTTTTCTCATTTAGCATCATTGGAGCGGTGAGAACTGGGTGCTTCATGTTGTACGTCCTCAAAACCAGTGGTTTCAAACGGTCTGTTTGTGATCAGAGCTTCTACTACGGGCCGATAAGCAAGTTCTGGGCTTGTGCTTTTGTGCTGAGCAAGGCCCCCGAGCTAGGTGAGCCTTTTCCTATCCATTTATTTTGAAGTAAATCACCAAAAATGACCATTCTGTCATTTACTCCCTCTCATGTTGTTCCAAACTGGAAAAGATCATTTGAATGTTATAATGACATTCAGTGGAGTTCAAAGCAACATTGGACCTCACTGACTTTTATCATAACTGACCTATTTTTGTTTCTAAAAGTGGACACAATTAAAATTTTTATATCTCTTTAATTGTCGTTTTCCAAATAATTCTGCACTTGTATTATAACCGCATTCCCACTTTTTCAGGGGACACCATGTTCATCGTCCTGCGCAAGCAGCGGCTAATCTTCCTGCACTGGTATCATCACATTACTGTGCTGGTTTACTCCTGGTATTCCTACAAAGACCAGGTCGCCGGTGGGGGCTGGTTCATGACCATGAATTACACCGTGCACGCTCTCATGTACAGCTACTACACGGCTCGAGCTGCTGGACTCCGTGTGCCCAAACCCTGCGCCATCATCATCACTTCCTCCCAGATTGCTCAGATGGCCATGGGGCTGGCAGTAAGTGCACTAGTGTACCGATGGATGCAGGACGGAGATTGCCATTCTTACATAGATAACATAGTGTGGTCTTCACTCATGTATCTCAGCTATCTGCTCCTCTTCTCTTCTTTCTTTTATAAAGCTTATGTAAAGGGTTCAAAACCCACAAGCATCAAAACTGAGTGATCTACAGCTCTGAGGTTTGAATACAAGGTTTTATTTCTGATGGTTTACTTTGTTAAAATGCATATATATTTCATGTTTTAAAGCAAGGTGAACAATGAAGATGTGTGTATGTTTTTTTTAAACAGACAGACTGTAATACCTAGATCTCATGCCGTTTCAGGGCAGATATGCTATTTTTCTAGTTTGTATTAGCTGAGCAAAGCACATCAAAGTTTAGTTTAAAACTTTTGGTTTGTTGAGCTTCTAGACATTATTTTTGGTGGGTGATTTGAATCCTGTGGGTCGTCTATGACCCATCCCCTTCAAAAAAAATGTTTCTAATCTTCAAAAGTCTGTTTGTTTACTCTTTGCACACTTGATAACATGGCCTAAACTCCGCTGAAGCATAGGGCGCATGAAGTAGTGTGTGCCAAGTTACTAGTATTCGGTGCTCGTAGTCCAAGAACAAACTTCCTAATCTAAATGTGCTTGACACATTTTAATTAGGCCACCTTTTTGAAATTTTATCCATTCTGTGCATGCTCTTTTGGGTGTGTAGGTATTGCTAGTTCAGTGTTTCCACCTCATGATGTCACAGAAACTTAAATCATCTGTGCTGACTGGATGGACAGGTTCCCAGACATTTAAATTGGGCATTTTTTTCACTGGAATTCTCTTGAAGGACGACACCCATGTTCTCGCACTCATTCTGTGCATGCTTCTGTCATGAGATCACTGAAGCTGACATTGAAGTTACAAACCAGCTGAGGAGCGATTTATACTAAACTCTCGTTCACCTTTGAATAACACACGGGTCATTATGAAATGGTTCCTTTCTGGTTTTGTGGCTGTACTGAGTTCTGGATTGGTGCTTGACAGAACCGTCTTTATAAGGGTGTTTGGTACTTGAGTCATTAGTTATGTGCACAGTTTTTTTTATATATATTTATCTCAGTCACATTTGGGGTATTTTTCCACTGAAGTTTCAATGAAAAGGTTTCCAACTAAATGATCTCTTAAAAAATTGTTTTGTGTGATAGTAGAGAACAACCTTTTGAGAATGTTTAGTGGAATTATGTGCTCTAACACTGTGTCATTTTGAAATGTTGCTGCTACCGTCCAAGTCTTTTGTTGTTGTTGTCTGTCCTCTGGTTGCTCTTGTCTGTTCCTGTTCAAGACTGTGAAAGACTTTGTCTACCTATTGTCTATATCTGTATTATGCATTGTTAAAAGATTTTATGATTTTGTTTTAAATTGAAGATGGCGGACATATTATTACTTTGTTTTATTAGGAACAGCAAAGGTGAATGTAGTGCCACTAGCCTACATTACAAGGCATTTTAAAAAGGAGAATAATGTAACTGTGCCAAATATAAATATTTATCTTTCCTGTCTGATCACCTATACAAGTTCTTATCTGAAATGACCTATGATTGTGTATTTTATTTTTGTCATTTAATAAAACTATTTCTATTATTTCTTTGTGCGAGTGTCATTCTGATCAACTTTTTTGTTTTTCTCCCTGAGCTAAGCTGGCATATTTTACGCATTCGCACATACACACTTTTGTTGTTACCAGTAAGTTTACATATTTTTAGCTTTGACTGTGACGGATGTAAACCTAGATGCACGTTGGCGTCATTTCCTTTAGCTATTTCATTCTTTCAGTTAAGTTTTTTCTTTCTTCACACTCTGGAAGCCTCTTCACAAATGATTTCTTTATCTAGTCTCCGAGGTTTTATATTCAATAATTTGTGACAATAACACTGTGGAAATATTTTGGACGCATTTTTCCACTCGCAGACAAAAATGTGGTTAGGCAACTAAACAGCCGTACAATGACCTCGGTGTTTTTCATTAGATGTCAGTCAGTTACTTGGCATTACGTGACACTTCTCATCGCCCCGCTGGATTCATGGGTTAAGTGACTTGCTCGCGGGGTACCGCGGCAGAGATGCTGTGAAATTGAAATCTTATTAACTCTTTAGTGTCTGGTTCTTCTCCAACACACAACACGCATATAGACCAACCAGGACGTTAGGGTTAGCTCAGTCTGGTTCCCTTGACAGAAACCCTAGGATCATTTTAATGATTTAGAATTACTAAGCTCTAATAAGCTCTGTGACTTATTGATTTCAGGACTATATGAAACAAGACAAATTTTGTCACCCTCTTTTTACAGGTAAAAATTCTGCATTTTTCTTTATTTTCTAAAACCAACTGCTATAAAATGCAGTCAAATGTCATCTGTAATGTTTGAATGCAGTATTAGTGAAAAATCATGGCACGGTATTAATTCTATTAAAGCTAAATACTGCCACCTTCTGTTCTACATAAAAAGCAGAAGTACAAAAAGTTAAAGTTTCTAATAAGGAAATAAAGAAAGATGCGGAAAAAGAAAAGTTACTTTTTGGATAATTATGCAGCCCTAATAAAATAAAGGGTCCAACAGAGTTTTTTTTCTCCCCAAAGAAGTAATGTTGCTAGGTAATTGTATACAAAACAAATAAACTCTCAGCTTTTTTATCTTAAAATAACATAAATTGATTGGATTTAGACTGCCGCAGAATGCAGTATCGGCTTGGAGGGTGTGTTTGATTAATGGGGGATGTAATGCTACTTGTTTTCTGATAAAGAAAAAACAACAACTCCAAAAAAAAACAACAAAAAAAATACATTCAGTGCCAAATGATTTAAAAACCCTTTGAGATCTTGAATCTTTTACATGATTATACAAATTTTATTCAGCAACCTTTATTAAATTATCTTAGAAAAAAAAGATCAGATGGTGAATCTGGACTTCACTTATTTTCTGGTAGCTAACCAGATGGCATCATTTATTGATATATAATGGTATATTTATCAGATATAAAAATTATTTATTAATTCGTCCTGGAAAACCATCAAAATGAGCTAAACATCTACAGTTTTATATTTTTTCATGTTAGGTCCCTTTGTGATTGTAGGGGTCAGTTTGTTTTAGTCTGGCTTAATTCAACAGCTCATCTGCATTGACAAGCTTGGCAGCCACCTTGACTTTGAAATCACTGTTATCCTCGCCGGATCCTCTGGAGCAGAGAGAGATGCAGTGACAATACTCACACATGCAAACTGTCCTATTAATCATTCCACAAATCGCTCTCCTTGTTTTCCCAAACATGTTCCTTTTATGTTTCTTTTGAAAAGAGATCAGATGACACAAAGAGATATCCATTCACAGCCTTTTGCTTGAGCTTATGTTAAGCATGTTGTTAATGTCTTAGTTAGTTAATATTTTCTTGAGCCTTTTGTTTTATTGATCATAATGCTTGAATAGAGAGCAGTTAAGGAAAAGTCACAATCCATTTACACACTTTTCCAATAAGTGTAATTCTACACAATATGTTTGATTAACGTGCCAAAACAACGGTTCTGTATTAGCATACAGTGTTCATTTTAAGCTTAAATTTATAAAAATATATAAAAAAATAATATTAATAATTTTTTAGCACTTACAATATAAAATAAAATAATATAAGTTTTTAAAACGTATGAATAACATGAATATATTGTTCAAATTATGTTTAAAATAGTACATGCAGTGCATATCCAACCAAACTATAAAATAAATATATGTAAAATATGATATGGTGATAGTTGAAATAGTTTTGTTATTTTGTTTTTTGACAGTGAGATTCATAAATAGCCTGTTTGTAACCAATAAAGCTCACCAAATTTGTCTCTCAAGGTTTTTGATTTAAAAAAAATATATGTTCTATAATACTCAGACAAAGTAAAAAATATTACTTTCCCCCACCAATTTTTTTGTTTTGTTTGAATGTGTTGCTGGCCTTCAAAGAGTGTCATTCCCATTTCATACATAATAAGCATTTTTAAGTGGGGGAGGTGGGGGTGAAAGGGGGGTCATGGGATAGGGACTAGAGGGCACAGGTATAAAACAGGGCTGAAGGGGTCAGAAATCATATCCCAGAGGAGCATCAAACTCAGAAGACCTTCACTGGCAGCCTGAGAATTCGGCAACCCCTTTGGCCTCCAGGATTTAGCAGTAAAGACACAACATGTGGAAAGAAAGCATTGGTAAGCATTACCGAATGGTAAAACTTTTGACAGATAGGTATTAATAAGCAAGATGTCATAAGAAAAAGCTTTTCCTGCTGCATTTATTATTATTGTATTCAGTCATTGTAAATTGATAATATATTACATCTGTGCAGTTTATTTTGCACTAACTGAATGATAACAATTATAATGACATTCATTTTTATCTTCCTTTTCAGATGCATCTGCTAAAACATCTGGAAACGGTACTGTAGCAAGAAGCGCAAGTCGCAGGAAGAGAACAAGTTTCTCAAAGGAACACGTTGAGCTTCTTCGTGCCACGTTTGAGACAGACCCTTACCCAGGAATCAGCCTCAGAGAGAGTCTCTCCCAAACTACAGGCCTGCCTGAGTCTCGTATACAGGTGGGTTGCATTATGATAAAAACAAACTCAATTCACTAGAATTTAAAGGGATATTAGGGTGTTTTTGAAGAATTGCATTTATTTTGATCCATATAATGAAAGTCAGTGAGGGCGCTGTTAGCTTATAATATACGAAGGGATCATGGATTTAATTTTCTCGTGTGAAAAAAAAATCATAACAATATTTTTAAAACTGTGTACATAAGGACACATCTCCCTTTTCTTCTATTGTATCTCTTATGCATTTATGCAATGAGCAGATAAGCATAAAAGCGGGTGAAGTGATATGCTAATAAGGCCTTATGTGAAAACATACTGTTTGCTGTCACTGATACCAACCATCAATATCTGAGATGACGTAAGCGTTTTAGTGTTTATCTGCTGTTAAATTTAGAAACCATACAACCTGTAAACAATAGACATACCAGGCATTGATAACAATCCTGACTATGCCACCATAGCTGGATGTCATCTCACAATGATTAACCGGAATCTTTAGACAGGGAAGCTCTTATCTGTACGCACTAGATGGTTGAGTCTAATCTATCAACTGTATTCTTATAAGACTGACCCTCTTTATCTTGATGTCTCCGTCCATAGGTATGGTTTCAGAATAGGAGGGCTCGCACATTGAAATGCAAGGGTGGAAAGAAGCCGCTGTGGCAGTCTGAATCACCGTATAATGCAATGCAGGATTCCCCGGTTCAGCTACACTCTTCTAACAGCAACAACAGTGAGTCTGGTGCAGGCGCTGGGCCTTTATGCACTCCACCACCAGCGTACCACAATCATATTAAGGAAGAAATGGAAAGGGATGGACTTTATGGATGTGACACTCCATCTTCAATGTCAGTCGGTGATGATTCTGGCTACTGCACACCTTCATACGGACACCATCAGGCCAGAGCCATGAACGCGCACTTCAGCCCTTCTTTACTAAGCCCAGAGCATCAGATGCCTTCAAACTGGGCTGCGAGGTATGACAGGAGGTCACCTATGAGCTCAACGTGGAGTTCATATCATATTGATGCCTATGGGTGCAATCCCAACTCCATCCCAGGCTTTTTTTACTCTCCATCAGAAAAAAACAACAGTCTTCAGCCGCTGACCCCAGTAACCCCAGACTCGGGCTGCTGGGAGGGTGGTTTGGAGGGCACATCTCCAGCTTTAGATAATTCAGAAGTTCAGAGGATGGAGAGCCTACAGGAAAGCAGGATTCACCACAGGCCTCTGCCTGAGCTCCCGGCCTTGTCCCTACAGGAGATCATGGGAGAGCTGCAAGGAGACTGGTGGCAGGGTGAAGGACTAAACAGCCAATCGTCTGAGGACAAGCATGTGTATGGCTGAATTTTGCTGTGTGCAATCTATTTATGACTATTTATTCAATGTATTTATTGACTAAGAACATGGATGAGCAATAATGTATTATTTATCTGATCTGTAATTTCAGATGTTTTAATTAAATGGGCTTTTTTGGGGGGCATTTTTGCTATTTATTTAATGATCATAAGTATGATTATGCAACTACAGACATTTTTATTGAATTCATTTAATTGCTGCACTTGCATTTAAATAAAGATGTTTTTCCTTTCATTGTTCTGCATATTCTGCTATTATTCTTTTTTTCTTGACTTTAAATGACCTCAGTGCATTCAGTGAAAACACTGATACCCATCCATCTAGATTGAGTAATGTTGCTAAACTCAACACTTTTTTATGCATGATAAAATACGAGGTGAAATGTTTCTGCTTGATACAATCACTTTTCTGTTCCGTGTAACAGAGAAGACAAAATGAGAGATCAGCAGATACACATGCAAGTTTATTTGTAAAGCGTTTTTCACTATACATATCTTTGCAAAGCAGCTTTAGATTTAGGTGTAGATGTGAGGTTTAGATCAATTACTGACGTAATAAAACAGACAAGAAACATTATAAATTAGTAGCAGAGTTCGGTAGTGCTGTGTGTTGTTCCAGGGTTGGCATCATCTGAAGTCCTCTGTGG
>JAUCMT010000024.1:6610976-6628314 GCA_032357475.1 Enteromius thamalakanensis | reverse complement strand
TCTACCTCCTTTAACTCAACTTCCCACTCCGGGGGGCAGCCGGAGTTCGAGCTGGACGCCGAGCCCTTACCCTCGCTTACAATTGCTAGGGTTCGAGCCCGCCGTTCTCCCGGCTCGCTCCTTGAACAGCATGCCAAACCTGCTTTACCATTTCATAACATGAGGAAGCGTAAAAACACTTGAAACTAACGTGTAGCTTGTCAGTGATGTATGGCTCTGGTTCCTAAACTGGCGCTGCATTTAAAAACTGTTGATGAAGATGTAGCACTAATCAAAAAACTGGTTTTACTGATGAGATGCGCAGAATATATCGTTCGATATATATCGCCCAGATCTAATGTTTTACATGTAAAACAGTTTCAGTGTTTAATAGAAAAACTATGCTTCACTATTCACTTTTACGTGTCTTTCACAAATACTTGCTTACATAAATAATGTTTAATTAACAAGTATAATAAAAAGACCTTAGATAGCTAGTAGCAGGCACATCGCTTTTGTTTTCCATGTTCTAAAATGTAAATTATTGTTGGTGTGATTTGATAAAGCATGTGGCTTGTGAAAGTCTGGTAAAAGGTGACCAACTTGTGGCTAAATTGTTACAGGTCCAGAGTGTAAATTTTTTTTTCCCCCTCTTTCTTCAGAATCATTGCTGTGGAGCTAAAGACCCCAATGACTGGAATCTAAATGTGTATTTTAACTGCTCAATGGATAACCCAAGCAGAGAGAAATGTGGAGTGCCCTTTTCCTGCTGCATCAGCGACCCTGCTGTAAGTTCTTCTCTTATTCACAGCAGCACTCCAGAGATCTTTTCAGCATGCACTGTCATAAAAAAATACTGCTTAAAAGAACCCATTGTGCTTTAAAGTCAAGGGCCAAGCATGTGGAAGACTCCCTCTGTTTGTGGTGGCCTTGTGCTTGGCCACTGCATTTATGTAATACCTGAAGGAATAATTTGCCCTTATAGCATTCCAAAACTTTTATGAGAGGTGTATTTACAGATTTTCACTTTGTGAAAATGTAAAAAATTCAAATAGCAAATCTTATATGCTCTTCTATGGAACTAAAAATGCCTTTGGTTTTGTAACAACATGACCTGAGGAAGTGATGATTCAGAATTTGTTTTCCTGTGAAGCCCTTTTAATATGCTGATTTTTAATAGTTAATATTGACCCTAAGACTTTGTCTCTCATGCACAGGTTATGGCTTGTTTTAGTGTCAATTTATTAATGCACCCCCTTAGTAAATGTCTCTTCAGTGAATATATGCTTCGTTTGAATGAACCTATTGCTTTTTTTTTTTACAGGATACAGTGTTGAACACACAGTGTGGATATGATGTTAGAAAATCTGGCTCACCGGTGAGTGCTTTTTGAACAGTTTTACAAGAAAGACATTTCATTGTCAAAAATTCTGCTTAAAAACACGTTCCCTTACAAATGTGGATGTTGTAGAAAAACTTGTATATTGCTGCTATGTAGATGTAATAAAATGCTCTGTAGTCAACTGCACAACATTTTCTGTCACTTATTTTGTAACTGTTTTTTATTTTTCAGTCTCAATGGACCAACACCATTTATGTCAAAGGATGTATGATAGCTTTAGAGGATTGGCTTCCACGCAATCTCTACATTGTAGCTGGAGTCTTCATAGTCATATCATTGCTACAGGTATGGGATGTACTGGAGAAAAAAAATAGGGCATGGAAAATATATTTTACAGCTAGATGTCACTCTCAGCACTTATTTTCACAAAGCATTTCAAAGTTTTTTAAATGGTTAAAGTATTTCGAATCACATCAGTTAGGATAGAATCATCAGAATGAAGTTGTAGGTCCTGGAAAGAAAATACCTGTTTGCATTTCTACAGTATTCATCTTTAAAATGACGTTTGGAAGTTCACCTTAATGTAAGGATGTGTCTTGTTTGCTTCTAGATGGTGGGAATCTTTTTGGCAAGGACACTAATTGGAGATATTGAAAAAGTTAAGTTTAATTATTACTGAGCTCTGATGTAACTGAAAGGGAGCTAAGGGCAATGGAAAAAGACGTGGATCTACTTTTATTCTTCTGCGTCTCTTTTTTTGTGGAGAAGAGGACTCTGGACCATTCACCGGACCACCTTTTCGGCATTTCTATAAACCACATATTGAATACGCAGCTGCCTAAGCTCACTTGGATACTGTCACGTGTGCCTTGTCTCTTCTTCAAGTTTACCTCCAGTCCACTCCCTATTTTTATTTGAATATACTTTTCTTTCATTTTTTTTTTTGTTATAGGACAACCATTAACCAAACATTTGTATTTTTGGTACCACTATTAACCAAGCTGTGCATACATAGTGGGAGCATGAGGGGACCATAACCTGTAAACTAACCTGAAATGTAATTGTAAAGAAAAGTCATCAACCAAGCTTTGATTACTGAAATCTATATGGTCTTGTTGCATACACTCCAAAATCTTATGTGTACTCTTTTGTTTTGGGAAACTAAATTAGTACAAAAAAGCACAAACTGGAGCAAATTTAGGATTTTTTTAGAAGCATGCTTATTTTTCCTTGAAAATAAGCAAATTATCTTCTTATAGTAAAAAGTGCAGTGAAAGAAAACAACTTTATGCAGGTTTAACTGGAGTAAATACATATCTTTAACATTTTGTTGAGTTTAGTAACTTGATCTTTTGGCAGACAGAAGCTCTGCATTTAATGTCAATTGCAAAGAGTGCAGAAGATGTACTCGCATGTAAACGGAACATACTCGGAATACAGCTGCTTAGAAATCAAATGCCAGTGAGCCCAAACGAGATGTGAGCTGATCCATAAGGTCCTACATTAATAGAGGTAAGATGCATCAGTATGTATCTTTGTTTTACATAAAGCAAGTCATACGTGTTATTATTTGTTTATTCTTTTAACGATCATTTCAACAGAAAGTCTCACATTTGTAAATGGTCCCTTTCTGTTGGTCCTTTGCCAAACTTAAAGATTCACTGGAGTTTGATGGTAGTTACCATATGGCTTATCCTGATGTCAACATTGCCTTGAGATGCCAACATTTACCTCCTTTTTTCTACTCTTACGTGGAGACTATACAAAAATGCAGATTGTGCCTTTTCTCTGGCATTGTAAGATTTCATAATACCGTGTCTAAGCTGGATAGAATCATATCAGTGCTTAGTCTTTTTTTACGGGTGTTCAAAGAATATTTACTTTTGTGTTTTCAGTTAATAATGTCAACTGCTAACTTCTTAATATACATACCATTAACAATATTAATATCTACACACTTGAAACACAATATGCATTCTGACATAAATGCAAACACCTGCCTGTCTTCACTCTTTCTATAGCCCAAAGACTTATCTTTTTGAAGTTCTATCTTAGTATACTTACAGTATATAACATGACCTCTAAAAATTCTCATCAATGCAAAAAATTAATAAAAAAATGAAGCATTTAGTTCATCTTTTTAATTCAGAGTGCACTATTTTATCCCTTTTTGGAGTGTCTGTCTGTGCCACTGTGTAGTGTTAAAGCTTAATAGAGTGTTTACTAAAATGCAGTACGGGTTCCCTGACCTTGCTGCAAGAACCTCCTTTTTCATGAAGGGATGTTTTTTTGTGTGTGTGTTGGATTTAGATGTTATTTGTTGTTGGCTATTTGTTATCTTTGTAAATAATTTCTGAATTCTTTTCAGCATTTTTATATTCATTAAAAAAAGAGTTTGACATTATCAGCCACACTGTCGTTTGTTTTCTAAGTGAAATAAACTGGTTGATGAAGCTCATACCAGCTTTGAGCTGACATGAATCGTTATGCTGAAAATCTTGACATTGCATTTAAAATCCATACCCCATTCTTATTTAAATGTAATTATCTAAAGTTGGCAATTAACTCTCTTTTGAAGTGGTTTGTCACTTTGCACAATACTGTCAACCTAGTGAAAATATATAAGTAAAAAGCAATGAGTTCTATAGTATATTATACTCACCAAAACTGCATTTATTTGAAAAAATTTTAAGTATTTACAATTAATATTTTAATATATTTTTAAATGTAACTTGTTCCTGTGATGCCAAAGCTGCATTTTTAGCAGCTATTAACTATGAGTGGAACATAATGCTTCTTAAATCATCCTAATATGCTGATTTGGTGCTCAAAAAAGATTTTTGGAACCTCATCCTGGTCCTGTTATGAGTAAAATGTGTTGCCAATATATTCTTGCACTGACATTTACGCACTTATACAGATTAATTTTATTCATAAAGAAACAATATATTAAAATAATCATGTTTTAGAAGTATGGGAGAATGAAGGGATTAAAAGTAGAAACGTTTCCCCTATGAGAAAATTGCCTGGAGCAGTGACAAATAACAACTTAAACTATAAAACCAGCCTTAAAAATTCTAACTTTGTTCTGGGTTTTGACATCCAAGCTTCAGATTTTCAGGTCAGAAAGGTCCATTTCTTGAGAAAACCTGCAGTGCGGTACATTTGCCACAATCCTCGTGTGACCCATTAACCTACTCTTATTATTTAGTAGGAGCATTTCAGTTTAAAGTGACTTACAAAACACTAATTGCAAGCACAGTTATCCTGGAGAAACCTGGAGTGTCTTACTCTATGGTCATAAAGCAGAAATGGGATCTAGGTATCTTTGCCATTTCACGGTCACCTCTACATTAGATGGAACGCTTTTGACAATCTGTCCTAATAAAAAGTCCCATTATGGCCTTTTCTGGCAGGGCAGATGGAGTGGGAACATATTGCGAACAAATAAAAAAGACCATTGACCCTCTGTAGGATGATGTGCACATATTTTGCTGGGTCAGAAGTATAGGAGATCTGATTTCTCTCAGTGGAAGATACAGAACGACTATCTCTCTTATGGAAAAAGCTACAGTACAACTAAAGGATGGACTGAGGAAACAGTCTTTTCCTGTTGTTGTTAAATCAGACCTTCCTTAGTCACACTTTCTTTGGATGCATTGTTTCAGTGTCCACACTGGTTCTTATTTACATTCTCTTATGCTTGCACTACATGAATGCATTTGACTAAATAATTACAGTAAAGAGAAGAAAAATTGATTGTTAATCGCTTTTTATCTACAAAGAAAAAAAAAAAAAAATGGATCCATGCATAGTTTCTTTACATCAGGCTAGTTTGTGTTTACATATTTGCATATAATTAGTAGAATCTGCTTCATTTAATATATTTTCTGTTTAAAATAGGAATTCTACAAATTGCCCTTAAAAATCAGTCCAGGAAATGCAAAAAAGCCTCAAAGTTGTACACGTCTATGCATAATTTGTATATATTCTGCTTCATTTAACATGTTTTACCAAGTTCAAAACCAGAATTCTACATATTTTCATTAAAAATCAGCACAGAAAATGCAAAATAGTGTCACAAAGGTCTACACATTTCTACATAATTAGTATACTCTGCATCGTTCACAGTGTTTAAAACCAGAATTCGACATATTTTCCTTGAAAAAAATTAGAACAGAAAAAAAATGCAGAACCCGAGGACCAGAAGTCTTGTTTATTTTTGACCATGTTCTTTGAAACGCAGTGAACACCCTGCTACATTAGCTGCCCTACAGAGATTTGCCTTTGAAGTCTTTAGCATGTAAAGAGTCATGGGAAAAGCCCTCCGAAGTCCACAGAGGGCCCAGTGCGCTTGCACGCCTCCAGCAGCAGCTCTTTCCCTGTAGTTGTGATGATTTCCTCCTGAGAACAGACAGATGTTGCCGTTTTTCAGTGAACTGTTCATTCTAATAAAAAGATTTGAAGTCTGTTTTCTGATACACAAATGGCTGAATATGATGTTATGCTAAAAAGGAGCATGCTATGTGTCATTTGATCTATTTTACATATTCAGACTCTTGTCAAATGTGGCCTAAAATAGTGAGGGCATTCTTGTTTCCAGCGCCGCTGTGTAAATCTGACTTGCTTTTTATTCATTCAGTGATTGTCGTTGAGTTCTGCATGTTTTTCTCTCTGAGTTAAACCCGTTGTAATTTTCATATATATGTAGACAGGTTCTCTACAGTGTTTTTTATTTATTTTTACCATATTGCAGAGGCGTGAAGCGGGAACGCTTGTTGACAGTTGTACAAAGTCGCCTGCATTTGCATGTAACTAATGTCAGAGATTTCACAGCTTGTGACTCCAACTTTGACAGCATTCCAGAAAGTGAAATATGTATCCATGGTTACCCAGGCTATGCTAAGGGTTTGTGCAGATGCCAAGGCAAGCTCTCAGCTATTGAAAGTTGCTTTAGTACAGATTACATTGCAGTGTTTGTGATGCTACAGCACTTTTAGAGATACAGAGACTTTCAAAATGGACCAGCTTTAATCCTGCACATACTGTGATGTATCTGGGCATCAGAGCTTCTCCACAGTAAAAACGTTGTAGTGGGGAATGCTGAAAACTTACATCTGAAGCTACATGTCTAAATGGCTGTGCGAGAAAGTAATTGTTTATTTCCAAATAACTGAAGGCAGTTTATTGGTGTTATTGGTTTTTCAATAGACATTTCAAGACGTTTTTCTGAACTCCCCCCCATTAACTCTTCTTTTTCTTGGTTTTTAATGGCGTCTGGCTACCACCTTACCATTAACTCCATCCTTGCTGGTGCAACACAATAACAACAATTTTCGTAAGAATATTACACATAGGTTATGATGTAATGCATTAAGTCTGGTTTATTTTTATCAATTGTATTTCTAAATAGAAATTGTTCAGTTACTTAATAATTAGTAAAACTATAAATGACTATGAAAATATTTAAGGATTTATCACATTCTTTAGTATTGATTTGGATGAACATCGCCTATCCCCTATATTTACGTACAAAATGGTAATGCCTTGAGTCATTTTCTCACACCAAACTATATTTTTGAATTTTTAAGTCCTGCAAGCCATCGAGCTGTAAACTATGCAGAAAAAAGTGTGAAAATAATAATTGTGAAAATAATTGGGTTAGTATATTATTCATTAAATAACATAACCTTTTGTCTAACTATAAATCTAAACTAAAAGAAAATACTAAAATAGGATATTCTTTGTTGGTGTAATGAGATGTCACATTGATTTATGTAAAAAAAATATATATAGCCTATTTTTAGGAATTGCTTCAATAAAATGAATAACCTTACTCACGTGTCCGATGTTGCGACTTGCCAACATTTTATAATGTTGGAAATTTTTACAACATTACTACGGTACGCACGCTACTTAACAAATGTTCATTTACTAAACAGGTGGCACTGTCTGAAAAAGCGACAGGTCTGGAAGTGCAGGTCTGAGAGTGCAGTTGGGCCTTTGCAGCTTCATTATACTCTTTGTTGTTGTTGAAACCGTCTAAAGGGGTCGCTCTAGTATTCCTAGTAGAGTGGAGCATATTAATAGTAAGCAAGAATCACATTTGATGATTCTTCCACTACAGGTGTGCTCCTGAGTGTTTGTATAAAACTACAGCAAAATTAGCTTTAGATCCTGACTTTCATCGTTAAATTTAATTACTTAGTTGTTTACTAACTGTTACTTAGAATCCACTTGAACATCGAATGAAGAGCTGTTGGTCAACTTTGGTTAATCTCCGGTGAGTGAGCTGCATTTTGCTAGTTCTGTTCTGGCTACGTTAGCTTTCAAATAGGATAAAGTAGTGAACTATGCTTTTTTAAAAGGGCGTTTTCCTTACAAAACCAATCTAATATCCGAGAATTCAATGTTTAAAGCAACTTTGGTACGTAGTGTCATAGTTAAGATAACAATCAATGTCATTCACGACAATATGGGTTTGAATTACTAAAATAGCGGTGGTAAAGAGCAGTGTTGCCAACTTTTTTTAAAAACGTTACATCTAGCTTGAAAAGTCGCTAGATTACGTCATACGTCAATTTGCATATTCATTACGTCAGTGCGTCATTTTATTCTGCTGCTGTGTGGTCACATAATGTAATTTATTGCACCCGAATTCTCAATATAACATGTAAAATAGAGTTAGAAGCAACATAATATCTATTTTAACTGAAATCTCTGCTCTCAGCCGCTCGTTGATCAGAACAGACGCAAAGAGAGATGTGCGCGCGCGCTGGGAAAACAACAGCTCGCGCGTGCGCGGCATTACGTTACCACACTCGCCGAGGTTTGTTCAAGAAGTCGCAGTCGCTTTTCTGGAAAAATATCGCCAGTGGGGTCTGAAAAGTCGCTAAATCTAGCGACAAAGCCGCTCAGTTGGCAACACTGGTAATAGAGGGGATGCGCTACAAGTGTGTTTATTTTAAATAAGTTAAAAGGGAATGACGCAATTTAATTTCATGTTGATGTGAAAAAAAATATGTTTTGGAGAAGAATAAACGTAAAATAGTGTGTTAATGGTTTTAACATCTTTATTGTTGTTTTACCTATGTAATTCACTTTTTATAAAAAAAATACAATTTCTTCTGTAATCTAAGTGCATTTAGTAACTGGTTACACTGATTGTGCTTTGAAATATAGAAAAGAAGTGAATAAGGGCTCATGTCAAGAACAGTATATTTATTTTTTCTACACTTTGTGTAGATTATGATGATAATTTTTTTTCCCGAGGTGTCAGAAGAATTGGAGATGGCGAGCTAAGCCAAGCGAGAATGGGACGTTCATGAAAGTGGTGTGGCCAGCTGCAAAATTTGTCAAAGAGAGCCTGATTGGCTTGATTTGTCCACCGAAACACCAGATAAGAGCATCAAGCTTGTTCATCCTCACTGGTAGGAATTTTTGTGCACTCAACATTCTACCTTCCAGGAGAGAACTTTCCTTTTGATTGAAGTCCATACACTCATTAAAATAACTGCTTTTGGAATCTACGCACACATTGGTTTAAAAAACTATTCTTTGGATATTCAAGGTAAATGATCTCAATTCAAACAGGTGTTTGCTGTTGATTTTGTTTTTGTTGTTTCTTATTTTGAAGAGCTCTTCATTTTATTTCATTGTTTATATACCTTGTAAAGGCTGTGTCAACAGCAATTAAGCTGTTAATTGTTCAACTGACTCGCTTTTCTTAAGCAACCCCTGTCCGACCCTAGATAAATGTTAATGCTTATGTCACTAGTCCAGGACTAAAGGTGCTACAACTGGCAAAGGCACATTCTGTCATCATACATTTACTTCACAATACATGTCTAAAACATACGTTTTTTTAAAAAAACATAGGAAATCATAGGACGGCTATTTTATTCAACTTTTTTTGAAGCTCAATTCCTTGAGCCTCATCTCCTTTTTATTTAATTAAATAGAAAACACTGTGAGTAAATAACAAAATTTTAAGCTTTTGTTCTCAAAAAGTACAGGAAGTGGCATTCTTTTCTAAATGTACTTCGATTCATATAAACTCAAATTAAAATAAAAATTTATTATGGTTGGTGTAAATATGTTTTTAACTTTTTACTTTCTTGAGGTAACAATCCATTTACCCATATGTCACACCAGTCACATACTAATACTGCTCTTTTACCTTGTGGAAATTGATGAGGTCAGCAAGGGTGGCATGACGGTTTTGGTCCACACCCAGAAAGCTGTAATAGTCCCCAGAAGCATCGATAAGGAAATGCTTGAAACCGCTGGCTGTGCGATAGGACAGTGTGTAGCCCCATATCCTCTCACTGACCCGTACCAAGAAAGAGCCCTCAGCAGCATTCATAAGCAGTGTCTCTGAGTCCTCTCGGGATATGAGACCTTCAGCATAGACATCACAGGAAACTGTCAGTGGAGCAGTATTATAAACATGAAATAAAAAAATAAAATATGAAATTATAAATATGAAATAAAAGTCAACACATTAAAACAATTGTACTATTTGACAAAAGTTTAATTTGACATTTTTACATTTATGAGTTCATTGTAATCATTGTAATATTAAATTATCTCCTAGTAGCTTGCTGTGCTTTGTTTTAAAGTATACTTCAAATGTACTTTCAATACAGTTTAGGAAACTTTTCCCACACGGATCACGAATTAAGAGTAGTTGTGTAGTTATTTCAGCATTGTTTCCATTGTAATCTTGTTATCTCTGTAATGGAGTCATCAGGTGCCAGATAGAAAGTGGTATAGTATGTTTTTCCATGTATCTCTTGCAGCAGTGTTGGTGTAAATGGACACCATGGCTTTTGTATGTGTGTGTCAAGGGTATGAATTAGTGTGCGTCTGTCCTCTTATCTAGATGCAGCTATTCAGAATCTGATGTGTGGCCCACATTCCATTGGAATTTCCGACACTCACAAGCCTATTAATCTGCTCTCTTGTCATTTAACCAGGAGTCACACACTGTAACCCATTCTAACATGACAAAGCTGCAGGACTCATGCCAGTAATTAGCCTAGCAAAGCCTTTGAATTATTGAGCACTCCCCCTCAATTTCTCTCTACTGTCTGTCCGTGTGCAAGTAGACGCAGACACACACACCACCGCTCTCCATCTGTTGGTCTGCTAGTTTCTGGTTTCAAAACAAGCGCTGCATATTCCGACCTCCATTTCTCTCTTCTAGTGGATCTGGGTGACTGTGTGTACAAGAGGGTAAAAGGGCAGAGATCTGTTATCTGCCTGAGAGGTGCTAGCATATGTTTGCTTCGCTGAAACTACTCATGTTTTTCCACTTGCTTTCGGGACACTAGTCGTCAGTCACATCCTGCAATTAATGCTGACATTGGCAAGCAATTCATGTCACACACAATTTAACAGGTGATCATGGATTTTAATGCATCATATCGGGTAACGGAAGATACAGGAAAGGTCATTAAGAAACCTGACCGTGGAACCATGGTGCGATAGCATTGCCATTCCGTTCGTATCCCGCTTGTTTTGGTTTCTGCTCTTCAGTGAACCAGAGAATAACCACTTCCCTGGAACTGGGCCGTGGTGTTCGCATCCATGCAGGGCTAATGAGAAAGAAAAGCGCTAATTTACAGAATTACATGGTTCTTGATCTAATGCATAATTCTTTTGAAAGGACCAGCCTAAGTTGGTTTAGTGATCTTAGATGGTCTCCCAGTCTGGTCAACATGGCCTGGTTTGCCTTTGTTAGATCATGTAAGGCTGGATGAGCAGCTAAACCTATTGAATGTGAGACGAGCTAGAAAAGCTTAAACCAGGAAAGACCTACAAACCAGCTTGTTGAAACAACGTTTCTTCAGTAGGGAATTTTTTTTTATGCACACATATGTAATGGATTAATATTATGTTCATACTAACATATTGTTGTTGTATGATATTAGAAATTTATATATATATACACAATATATTATACACTATATATTATACACTATATGTGTGTGTATGGAATATATACATATACATACGTGGGTAAATAAAATATTTAGCATATTAAAAAAAACTAATCCATTTTAATGCTCTACAACATAAATTTAAGATGCCTAAATTAACTTGTAATTTTTTAAAAAACAAATGGTTATGTTTTTTTTTTTTTTTTAATTAATAAGAAAATGTAAAACCTGAATGTGAATCACTTTGGAATTAAAATGTCAGCTGAATACATAATGTAATTATTAATGAATATTAATATTTGCCGTTTATAGGTTATTGGGGATCACATGAAAAAAGTGATCCACATCAGCCATTTCATGTTTGTTTCAATTCAATATTTGTGTAAAGCCCATGATTATACTATGATCTATATTCAGTGTCACACGCTGTTATTTCTGTTTACCTGTCCATTAGTGGTTGTGCTGCTGTTGTACTATGTCTGCGGCTTTGTCTGCGCCTGTACAGAGGGGGTTCTGCACGCTGAAGGCCAGGCCTGGGACGGACTTCATTGCCAGAAACAGGACTAGCAGATGGTTCAATGAAAGTACTGTGTCTCCGGTGGGATTGTTTCTGGAAGTGGCCACTCAGGCCAGCAACGTGGCCTTTCTCTATAGCCCGTAGTGACTGACGCTTATACTCATCTCTTGCCCAGCGAGCCTTTCTTGTCATCTCCTCATCAGCTTCTTTGGAGCGACGTACTAAAGAGAAAGAAGCAGAAAGAATAGGTCGGATGGAGAAAAAGAGATAGGGAAGGATAGATTGCATGCAACTTTGCTGGCAAATCTAGCTTATATAACTTATATAATGCTTATAAAAGCTGTGGAAAGTGTGTTTTGGAACATGGTAGCTGGTTGTCATGGTAGTCTTTGTAGCAACAAACTAGCTGCTATAAAGTTATATACCAGTTAAAATGTTGACTAGGTAAAATGATTGAACATTAACTAGATTGACTAACTAACAACCATCTCTCTCTCCCTGTTTATGTATATGTGTATATATAAACATGGCAACTGGTATTTTTTTTAATTTTTGTATTTTGTTTTAAGGTTACCTGGTTTTTATAATTAAATTTTTCATATTTTTTTTTACATTCACACAACAGGCTAAATAGAAATTTATGCATATAGATGCATATAAACAGGAGGTGGTTGACAGATGAATGAATAGATATAAAGAAATGACATCTTCACTTACATTGTTCCTCCCACTCTTTGTCACGTTGTTCACTTCTTTTTTGTTCTTGCTCAAGGGACATATATAGCTCCTTCGCCCTTTTTTCCTCTGCACGCCGTATCTCCTCCTCTTCTCTCTGCCTCTCCTCTTCCTCTTGTTTCTGTGTGAGAGGAACACTTTTTGTTGTTTTTGTGATACGGAGAGTGTTCACATATCAAATGCACCTCAGTCCTTACCTCAGTAGGTTGTTCTAACTCTTGCAGCACTAATGAATTAGCACCAGTGGCTCATTAGCTGTGTTAAAATGGAAATAATTTGGTTGAATAATTAATCCTCTAGGAGACTAACATGTGGAAGCATGGTTGTTTGAGATACTTAAGCCGTGTAATTATTGACATAAGGTAATTGCCAATGAGGCGTTATCTGAAAACACACACTCCTTGTCTAGTCCAAAAAGATGACTGCAGTTTGTCTTTGAGTTTGCTGACATAGTTTCTCTTTATTGTATATTGCTCTTGATTGTGTTCTCAAATAACTGGAGAACAAGTTTTCTTTTTAAAGTATTGTGAGAGAAACACTTTAAAGTTTAATGACTCAGCACTTTCCAGTAAGAGGGATGATCTGTGGGCTGTGATAAATGAGCTCTTTAATATTTGACAAGTTTCTTTAGAAGGTCTCATTACCAGGCTGCAAATCATGGCTAACCATCAAGGCCTCTTTGGGAATCTGCAGTGTGTATATTGAAAAACGGTCATGCCGCCACACTTGTCTGCTCTGACTCCTACTTTCTGCCGTTTTCTTTTTCTTCCTCTTTGAAAAGATAACGCCATCAGTGCAAATTCTGAATAACCAATCCTGCAGCATTGGAGATGGCTTTAGGATCTTATCTCCTCTTTAATAGACTCTGCCCTCACTTTCCTACAGCCAAACATTCTTATTCATCCTTATAAAGTTGTCATGTTTTGGACTTGTCACAGTTACTATGCATCTAGATTTTGGGTCAATGACATAATTTTAAATATGCATTAAAATACATATTCACGTATACAAAGCAGTATCTTTTTTTCCAAAGTAAAGTTTGATAAGTTTTGGAAGACATAAAGGAAAAAATATGATTTAACAAAACGACTTCACTGACTATTGATGTTAGAATATATTTTTTTATGTAATGCAGTCAGCAGGAAGAGAAGATCAATGACATGGGAATTTTGCTTTTATTATGACAAGGCAACTTTGTAAAATGTTAATGTCATCTAACTCCTCAAAAACAATATATATTATGTAACAAGTCATAATATTTTTAATTTATATATATTTTTTTATTATTAATAGTTCAAGAAGTGTTCACTCAGAAGTAGATGTAAGGAAATGTTTCTTGAAAAAACTAACATTATTTCACAAGTGCATTTTTAAGTGCTTGAAATGTGTTTTAAAGCAGATTTTTAAAAATAATTTGCTCTATTAATTTTCCTGTGCGCTCTTATTTGTCATTGACCCTGACTTCTGCTTTTCACAACATCAACCAAAAGCAGCTTCAGCTTTGTGTAATACATTTTCCGTTTCATTTACCCTCGAAATAGGAATCATGAAAGACTAACATGACAAAATAAAAGTATATAGACTGTTTTGGGGAGCTAAAAAAGCACTCTCCCCTGGTTTTTGTCATTGATGCAGCAAGTTGCCCTCCTGTTGGTTTCAGATTGAGTATTGATTACCTGGTGGTTTTGCTCATTGTTCTCTGTCTTTCAAAGGGAGGTAGAGGGAATAGAAGTACAGGGGGGTTCACCTCCGTATAACTGCAGCCGTTCCACACACTTACCTAAATAATTTACAGAGACTTTTGTGGAAAACAACATCCACCAAACGAATGTTAGGCCCTGAAGGTGGACATCATTGCAAGTAATTGATGACTTGGATTATTTTTTGACTCTCACTGCTAAGTTAGTCTCCTAACTTTCTAGCAGATGGTTTGGATCTTCGTGGAACGCTGGCAACCATTTTATCTTGCTGAGGCCAATTGGTACATTCTCATTTTGCAGCACATCTAGAAGTTTGAGGGTTTTGTTGGTCAATCACCTTTAGTTTCTCTCGTATTCGTTCCTCCTCCTGTTTGGCTGCCTTCCTGTCCTCAGCTTCTTCCTTCCACTTTCCTGCAACGAAGCGTGCTTTTTCCTTTGTGATGGCATCTCTGAACTTTTGCTTTATTTCTTCTTCTTTCTTCCTCCTTGGAAAATGGCAGAAGATAAGGTGGTAAATCTTTTAATGAACTTAATGAGATTTGAAAATTCCTGAAACAACCTGATTAATTTTTTTCTTTTTTAGAAGACTGCATAAACAGAATAAATATTACATTTTTATGTGCCACCCTGAACCAAATATATCATATTTTATGTTTTTATTTTGGAAATGAAACCAGTTTCTAATCTAGTCAGTTGATACAGATAAACAGTCCTCACCATAGCTCCTGGGCTTCTAGCTGAGCCTGTCGCCTGGCTCTCTCCTCCATCAGCTCTTTGACAATCATCTCGTATGGTTTGTCTCCAGGGGCATCCCCCATTACCCAGACCCACACCTCGCCATCTCTGCCCTGCATCCACTGAACACTCTTTCTGATTTCTGGAGACAGATGTGAAAACCAGACTAGATTATGAGTTTTATAATATTATATTTTATAAGTGATAGTTCACCCCAAAATAAAATCTCTCAGGTTGTTCCAAAACCCCTAAGTTTTGTATTACATTTTTAAAGCACAAATAAATACAGCTTTAATATAATTTTTGCCCATTCATTTAAAGTGTATGCAACCAGAAATACTGTTTCCATACAGTGTTTGATTTATCAGTGTTATATGTAAATAATACACCTAAATTAAATCTGTATCTTATGTCACTTTATATAAATAGATCATGTTTATTTAGATGACTTGGATTGAACTACAATGTTAAAATTGTAGCGTAAGCTCAGAAGAGAATAGGCGACGAGTGTAGCACAATACTAAACGCCATTAATTAATTAAAAGTTGAAAGAAGAAAGTTATAACATCTAGGATGGCTTAAGGGTGAGTAAATTATGGGGTAATGTTTATTTTTGGGTGAACTATTGTAATGTATGGAGTACTCGAATCAAATAGGGTAGAGGTCTGGATATGAAAAACAGTATTGTTTCAGCACTTTTCATTTATAGCACACATTTAAGTCCGGCTTTAAAAGCTTTCTTATGCTGTTTTGGACACAAATATTTTAACTATTCATTAAAAGTGAATAGTTGTCTGGTCAACTGAGATTTCGGTATGGATATAAAAGTTTTTAAAAGTTTTCAGAAGTACAATAGCTTGCCATGAGTGTGTATTAGCACTGCTTGTTTACTCTTGGGATCTAATAGAGCGCTTGGACTGAGATTTGGCAGTCTGATTACATGAAGACCTAGTAAAGTCAGCCTTTGCCAGACTCACCATCTCTCTCCTTGGTCAGGGGTCTTTCCCAGCTTCCTTCTTGGCTCTCATGCTCTGTCCATCGTCGCACCTGCTCCTGACGTATTTTGTAGAAAAGAATCTGCTTCTGCTCCTCATTTAGTTCAGCCAGAAGCTCTGGATCTACAAACATGTCTCTCAAGATCTGTTGCATCATTCTTGACTGCCAGAATCTCCTCTCCAGGAGCACGCTGGGAGAACTGCCAGATATATTTGGAGCAGAATTCTTTGAGTCAAACAAGGTGAAGAGTTAACTACCATTTCAGCATGCTTGCCTGGAACAGCCTGGAACGTTTTACACCTAGAAGTCTTCAACACCAAATACCGTGAGACAGTAACATTGTTCTAACTTTATTTATATTGACTTTTATGTGTTGGTTTTAGAAGAATTTCTTAGCTGGTTGTGGCAAAACATTTTCCAGGTTGCATCAGAATACAAATCCCAATAATACTGTTCAAAAGTTTGGAATCAGTATGCATTTTGTTGCTTTAAATCCAAATTACAGTGCAGTCTTTTTCACTACCAATTCATGTCTGTATCCACTTGTAGTCAACCACTTTTAAACAGGACTGTGTGTTTTGTGTGCATGCTCTGGTTTCGAATTACAAAACCACAAGTTTACATCTTATAAATAAGAGATTGAGTTAGTCATTGATTTATCACAAGTTTTCACACTAGTAAGCTCTGTCAGTTAAGCTATACAAGCTTTGCTTTGTTTCTATAGATTCTCTACATCCATTGTCAATTGGAAGAAAAGTTTTTTATGTCTAAGAGGACCATACTGCTGACACCTTTCCCATTATGAGTTTGCATCCCTGTATTTGTTGTGTAGAATATATGTTGAATTTGGGATGATGTATATTGGGTCACTTCTCACATACCTTTTGGTCAAACAGTTTCTGGAGCAGCTTATCCATCCATACTACAAATTTTTTTATTTTATTTACCATTTTGCTTAGATGTTATATTTTTACTAAAAGGCCAGTATCTCAGAGTCTCCATTGAAGCAGATGAAGCTGGTCTTACTGTTCAATGAGGCTGCCAATTGAGCTTCAGTAAGAGCTCTGTATCTCAAACTACTCTGATGTGCTTGTAATCTTGTTGTACATCTGGGCCATCCACTTCTCACTTCATACTGGATAGATTCCTTCTTTCTGATTTTAAGATAGTAGTGTGTATAAGCCTGCTTTAAAAGAACAGCAGACCTTTGTTTCTAGAGTACTTTATATTAGCTGTAAAGCCTCACTTTATAATTTAAACATAAATAGTTCTATTTCATTCAAGACTTGTTTGGTAATAACTGACTAAGAAATATTAACAGATAACTGCTGTACTGTTGCCTCTTTTTTTTTTTTTCTTTCTCTTTCTTTGGTGAATAAACATGAGTTCC
>JAUCMT010000024.1:6599585-6610904 GCA_032357475.1 Enteromius thamalakanensis | reverse complement strand
TTTTTTTTTTTTTTCCCTTTTCTTTGGTGAATAAATATGAGTTTCCTTCAAATATATAAATGTGATTTCCATACTTGTGAAAAGTGGTGTATTTTCATAGGGTTTATTCCGCTGTATTATTTTCATTTTTCAAGAACATAATACACATATTTTCTTTTAACAAGTCATACAAAAAAAGAGAAGAAAATACAAAGGAAAACATGCATCATAAACTCTTAACAGTTGTTTTCTACACAGAAAATCAATAGCTAGCATTCGTCAGCACTCTGCTATCTGTGTTCCTAGGTCAGTCTTTTTTCTGCATTATTCATCTCACTGACCTGCTCTGACTCCTTCAGATCCCTCTGTGTCCTGCCAGCATGGAGCTACTCGCTGTGTCATTGAAGAGTCTGGCACGGCCAGCTGATTGCCGGTGAACACAGTGGTGCGGAATAGTGTCCCATCAGATCCATGATGAGGGTTTGTGTGGTTGCATCTATGTTGTGATGGGCCTCTGGTGTGCGCTGAAGGTCAGAAGTGTCCCACAGGGGAATGGACAAGGGCTGCTGTCAACTTATAATGCAACTGGATCTCTCTCTCTCACTCGCTTTCTTTAGCTCTCTCACCTCGGCACACGCACCCAGAGAGAGAGAAAGAGGGAGAGATCCTGCTAATGTAATTAGAAACCTCTCTGTTGTCCTATCTAGGGTTCATCTGGGCCTATTGCTCTCTTCATTAAGTCTTTGGTACACTGCTAATGCCGCAAGACAGACGGTGAATTATAACTTATACTTATTATATACTGGTTTGGCATGAATTAATATTTTGAATCTTTATATTGCTCATTCCTTACATTTTCTTTGTGTCTGTGTAACGTATCGCCTTAAACTGACTGAACAAAGTAGATCCTTGTGACTTTGAGCTTGTATCTGTACATCCTGAGAAAACCGAAAGTATGTTGGTGTATTTGAATAATGTCTTAGTGTTTGTAATGTTCTCAGCCGGGCACCACAAACAACCACATGGTGCATAATTCTCTTCTTTTCTCTTTCTCTCTCTGTCCTTTATCTTTCTGTGTCAAGGTTGTAGTTCTTTTTCAAAAGCTTTTTTCTTTTTATTCTCCTGTACACCCTTTGTGAATGTTAAATAGCAGTGTTTCACTCTAATATATTTTTTAACATACTCTATTTTTATTATATAATAGTACAAAAAAGCCTTTTTCTATGAAACTTTAAAGAAATGTTCTGAAACTTTAAAATCAGATACTATGGCATTTCTACTTGCCTACTTTTCAATTTCTATTTTTATGTATGTTATAAATGCAGACTACTTAAAAACAATACAGATACTTTCCTGCAGGCAAAACTAAAAGTTTACACACTCGCACTAGCTTTCTCCTCTTCAGTACTTCTTAAAAAGTCAATTTATCTCCCAGCAAGCTAAAGCCCCAGGCATCAAGGCCGATTGTTTTAGGTCCTTTTTCAGCTGTAATGACACATGAGATATGGACTAGTAGAACTGAATGTGTGGGTGAGCGTGTTAAACCATCTTTAGGTTTTATGTGTATCATTGGACGTGAGTGGATGAAATTGATCAAGTGCTTCTAGACTTGTGGGCCACTGGCACCAGAGGTTCTCAGTACAAGAAAGCCCCCTTGGACTCAGGGATTTACGTCTAAACCTTCTTGTTTCTTCTTCAGAGGTTTCATGACATTCCCATTAAAACTTGACATATTTTGCTGACCCAAATGATAGCTAGCATCACTCTGGTTTCCTCTACTAAAAAAAAGTTTTTTTTCCATCTCCTTTTGGATTGTTGCAGAAAAGCAACTTTTGTGTCCAACAAAATCGTTACAATGATCTACACCATTAAATACAACACATGAATTTTGAATCATAGCTACAATCGTCATAAGTAAAAAGCAATACATGGGCTATAAACACCACCACTACCATTAAACTTCAAACATCTCTCTGCCTTAAAAAAATATTTTCCAATTGGAAGCTTAAAAAAGCTTTCTATTAGAAGAACTTGTTGACTTCAGAACAATAGAATTGGAAGTGCTGAAATGCTAAATGCTTTCTAGATTTAGTCCACAAAAAGTTCCTACGGCACTCTATTCCCTATGGACCTTAGCTCTATTTTTTTTGCACAAGGTTCCTGTCCACACTACAGCTATGTGACATGATAACAGACAGGGGGCAGTGTTGAGCTAAAGTTAAGTGAGCCATTAGAGACTACTTGGTCTTTCAAAACAACACTAATCAAGAACAAGGCATCCAAACGGGAAGAACCAATCAGAGCCAAGGCTGTCGCAGCCTGCTTGGCACTGGTCTACCTGTCGGTCACAGTCTGCTGTAAGGCTTTGACTAATGGTGCCTGCCAGTCTCGTATTCATGCTCTCTCTTGCTCACTGCGTCTCCCTTACTCTATTCTTTCTCCTTTATGTTGCTTTCTTCCCTCCAGTGACTCGTCACCCCTTTCCCCCCACGTTTTTATCTGCCTCTCACTGTCATCCTTTTTTGGTTTCTATTTGTATTCCTTACTAATGCTAATTTATCTAACCGATGGTAATAAAATCCCTGCTTTTTCTGCAATTAAGGAATTAGAGATGAGTGGGAAAGCTTAATGGTGAACTGCAGCAGAAATACATCCACCCTCAGACAGTCTCATGGACACAATCTCGTTCGTGTTTGGAGATACGCACAGCCCACCTGCAATGCCCACGTTGCCTTGGGCTATGCACAGCAGCACATAAATTAACACAACAATGAGAGTCTTCAGTGATCGTGTGTGTTGCGCGCTGGGCAGAGAGATGAAGGCTGTATGGATCAGATATAACAAGTAGTGGGAGTTAAAGGACTGGATCAAACATGCAGTGAGAGGAGAAGACGCCAATCAATCGGGCAGTTTGAGCCACTTTTTACTGGTCCAGATAGATTTCCTGGGGTTATGACAGGTGTCCCTGTTGTGTGATCTCTTTCTCGCCTCCTCGCTGTTTTTCCATGCCACATTATAGCTCTATTATAGAAGTGTAAAGACATGCGGGTTGACATCAAGATTTGTGTGTGTGTCAGAGAGATGCATTGACTTGAGTGGAAAAGTGCTAAAACAAGCAGACACCATATGCACCATAAAATTATATGCATTTGTGAGGGGTATGCATGTGTATATACACAAGCATTTATATAATGTTTATAAATACAGCCTCAGACGATCAAGCCAAACAGCAGGGGTGCCTGTAATTTGAGTCAATGTAAATTCCCTTTCAAAAAAAATCGGCCTCCCGCTGTTTTGGTGGTACAAGAAGCCACATTACTGGCAGTTGTGTCTCCTCAATCACAGCAATTTGTGTCTTTGATATTGTGTTCCAGAAATGTGGTGGTTTGATCATATCAGTAATTTTCTTCACATTAATGATCAATCAACTTCGTAAGCTGCTCTGAGAAATAAAGTGAAATGTGCAGAGATAAACATTTTTTGTTCATGTTCATGATTTGCGTGGGTGTATACATGCGGCACGCATACCTCTCAAAATGTACAGCAACAGTAGAGCTTAAAATAGGTTTCATAAACTTTATAAAACATGCTGAAGCCTAGAATAGTTTATCTTGTGAAAATACATAGCTTAATCCTGCATGATATATTCTCTGCAATGGTTAAATATAAAAAATAAAAAAACATTATACCAACTATAAAAAAATTCTGGCCTGTCTTTTTCTAATTATGTATTTTTGTCCTTTTTGTCCTGAAAATAAAACAAATTATATATTCACACATACATGCTACTAATATAATATAATATAAAAGATCAGGAAACCGAAACCATGTAGAGCAATATATGTGTGAAAATCTGAATTTAATATAAGGAAGATGAGGCTTAAAAAAAACTGTAGCTTATGATCTAAATAGGCTCTTTGTTTATCTGACAACAGAAATTTGCTTTAGTGTATTTGACTTGCATTCATTTTTTTTTTTTTTATTTGAAGTCTCAGAGCAGCTCATCCCGCCCCCTCCCTTAATGAAACCACAGAGGTGCCTTAATTCTGAACATAAAACGCTCTGGATGGCATATTACCGGCTTCTCTAAACCTTGAGGTGGCAAGTAATAGGCAAAGCCTATTGTCTTCTTTCTTGTCGTTTGGCTCAATGAACAAAAGAGACACTAGGGAGAAGACCACGCCTGGAACTCTGCACAGTTCAACTCTGTTCTCTCTATTTCAAAGGCGGAAAGATCACAACATTAATATATAAAGCCGTTATTATTATGCATCTAGGGCGTATGTGTGAGTTAGTATGTTAAGAGTCACAAGTATCCTAGTTATTGCAGTTTCAGTATGCAGAGGGATAATTGGTGTATAGTATGTTTGACTTGACAGCTTTATCTTGACCATCGGTAGTAGTCAGCTCAGTACAAATGTCTGTCTCTTAGGAAGAAATCTATGGCTAATCAAAGTGTGAGACATGGTAATTTCTTCTATACATTTTGAACATGCAAAGTAATCTTTGTCTTAATGAAACGTAAAAAAAAAACCATAATGAGCTACCATTGAGAAAGTATACTGATGATATTGTTACCATCAGCTTATGGACCAAACCCTGTGGAATTCACCACATTATCTCAAGCACACAGGTCTTGAGCTTCATGAACCGCCGCCTGTCAGGAAGGTGATCTGTGATCTAGTCTATGGAAAGTTTCTCTTGCATCAACTTGAGTTTAATCTAAAACTCGAGAGGAAGAGCGATTTTTAAAAAAAGGTATTTTATAAGTCAACAAACAAAATACTGACAGTGGTGTAAAACGTGTTCAAGTGTGAAAAGGTCAACATCCGTATGAAACAAACCTAGATTAGGTCATTTTGAGAGATTTCCTCATATGTCCTCCTCTGACAGGCAATTGACTATAATCTGCAGGGAGCTTTCTAACCATTAAAGACACAGGAGAAGTGGAGCTAGAAATGAAAGAATGGTGATCCTAATTCCAACCCATCTGAGGCACTCCTTTCTCCTTTTTTAAAAAGCTATTATATAACACAGATTTTTATAGATGAATAATTATTTTATATGATGCAGTCCCTGCTCACTATTTGACTGATATGAACTAAAAGTGTTATCTTCTGAGAGAAGTCAGCAGAGGGAATTGAGGACAGGTCTGCATGATTGCCATTTTAATAGGGTCACCCCTAGGGCCACTGTCCTTTCAAATGCACTCACAGCTCATCCTTATTCAGCTTGACTGCAACAGACACCTTAATAATCTGCTGTTAATGGTACCCATTTATACTGCATCTCACATGCATGCACATAATTTTGTCACTGATCAGTGCTCACGTAGCTGCAGTTTTCCTATAAACTCAAGTAAAGCAGATTTTCTGTAAATGTTAGATCAAAAATAAAGAAATTCACAGTTTGTTTTACAGAAATTCTGCTCTACTGGAGTTTATAGCAAAATTGTAGCTACGTGAGCACAGTTCAATGACAAAGTGAATATGAAGGTGAAATTGTGTTGAATTATATTTAGATCAGTAGATGCAATATAAATGAGCACCATTATCAGCAGTCATCCAAGGTGTCTATAACTTTCTTCTTTCAGACGAACGCAGTCTTGAGTTTTTAAAAAAATTACCCTGGCTCTTTTAAGCTTGTTAATACATGGCCATTATTTTGAAGCTCCATAAACGGAGCATTTATATCCCGTATATATCCTCTGACCTCTTTAGCCTACATCGTGTGTCAGGTCAGAGGTCAAATAGAACTCGACTAACTAGCGAATGCGCATACATTTTTAAAAAGCTCCAGCTGTGTTCATCTAAAAGAAGATGGAAGATAAATACACCTAGGATATGGTACCCTTTGAGATGAACATCCTTCTTTTTCATGTATATTGACGTAAAAAGCTCTGCATTTCTTATAATTATATTAACAATAGCGCTGTCTCAGAAATTATTTAAGTTTAAGGCTGAAATACAAAATGTGTCCATTTAATACAAATGTTGTTTTCATGAACTTTCTATTAATCAATAGAAACATTGTTTGCTTACATACAGTTGCTTTTACTGTATTTGTAATCATATAAATGCAGCCTTTGTGGGTGTACAAGAACGTAATAGTGATAATAATACAAATTAAATCCAAACTTTTGAGTAATAGTGCCTATGCCTCGTGGAAAGCCAACATTTCAGGTTCCAGGAGCTTTCATTGAGGTGAACAGAAGGCACTTTAAGCACTTTAAGTCATCACTCTATAGTTACAGCTCAGCAACACACATGGCAAGTGATCACTTTGGTGACATGCATCCCACTTATGTTCAAGAAACTGTGTGAAATTGAGAGATGTTGGTTGGACTGTTCGTACCAAAATGAGTGAAAGAACAGATTGAATCCATTTAAGGTTTCAGGAGGTCAAGCTAGTATCATCTTCAGGGGAATCCATCTTTTTTTTTTTTTTTAGAACTTTGCAGAGTGTGGCAGACCGCCAGTGGGTGGACTTCATTCTGGATGAGGTGTCTGGTGTATAATTCAGCCAGTAACTGAAACTGTAAGACTGAGACAAGGAATATTAATGTACATGGCTGGCACCTAACAGGTGGTAGGACTGATTATTGGAAGAGGGTAATGAAGGGGTATATTTCTTTTGGCATCTCTCTCTGAGGCTTTTAAGATGTCTATTAGCAGTTGTCTCTGTGAAGCAAATGATGAAATCTTAAATTAAGTATGGTGTACATTCTTCAATTACAGGGGTACTTGGCTTGTAACGCATGTCTGAAGCTTCCTGTGGACATCTGGCGGGACCCATTTATGTTATTATGATTTCAATTATTTTAGTGCTTTACTTTGTTAATGTAGGAAATTATTTCGTATGGTTTATTGTTTTAATGACTTTTATGGGGTTATGCTATATTAATTAATGGGCTAAGCAGATTTCCAGCACATTGCTTTATGATGTCTGTGAATTATGGATGTAGCAAAGAAAAAAATATGCAAAGGATGCAAATAGATGCTGGTCAGATGAAATTTCTGAAATGTTGAAAAGGAAAAGGAGTGCTATAATTGTTACCTTGAGTGCATCTTTTATTTTTTCAATAGAACGATCATAAAAACGAGTTTTCTTCCATCAGCAGAAATTGATTTGTGAGAACAGGAACAATGGGAGGAATATTGCATTTTCACCCTTTTAGACAGGTCAACACAAGGTCCCAGGAAGTCTTACAAACTTTTTCTCAGGCACTGTAGGTAGTTTGTGATACATTATGAGCTTGTTCGTTTCCCCATTTTACCACTTTCTTTTTGCAGATCATTTTAAAATAAAACGAGACCCTTCCGAATCGAGATACTGACTCATGCTGTTTGGTGATTTGCAGTGTCGCTTAGCAAAACAAATTTACCACAAAAAGCTGCTTTTCCTGCTGGATAAACAAGAAAGACTGATGATTTTTGGCAATGAAATATTTAAGTCATTACGGGTTTTGTATGTTCACGACTAAACAGAAAGTGATAACTGCATGTGTATCAGCTTTGACACAAGCCTCCCATGGTCACAGAATGCCTCAGAAAAAGCAGACAGATTTACACAGACGGATACATCTCGAGGGTAATTGCATTTTTCCGGTGACTAAACGGATCTTGACTACAATTACAACTCAAATTGCCAGTGCTTCTCCGAGGCACACTTTTGGATTTAATGCAAAAAATGAAACCTCAATCACAGTCTCCATAATGGGCTTGACATATGACTCTCTGGCAGGGAACCAAAGGCTTTTGTGGTAATTGTGACCCTGGGTAAAAGCTGTTTGTGTAACTGTTGTAAGTGGGGAAATTGTCTGGACAATATTAAAGGGAGAGTGAATGGCCACAAATGCGAATAGTGTAATTTGGTGCCTCTGCATCTAAACCAAGTACAGTCAACTTTTGGAGTTGATCAAAACCTAAGTTGTCCTTAAGCCTAAAACCAAAATGCTTTATTGTCTAAAGACCTGTTTGATTAACTTTTTTGATGCACTTCTAATGATAACTACTGTATTTGAATCAAATGAATATTGCTCTTCCATTTGTATTTTGTTTTTTTAATACCATGGCACACATTTGAATTATAATATAATATAGTATAATATATATTGCAGCATAAATAACCCAATTTTATTACATAAATGGCTAAAAGTGTCAGTGCTGACAATGTACTTTTCCCAAAATACATAATATGAAATGTATATTTGCAAAAAATGTTGTATTGTAAATGCTTTTGCATACCAACGGTCTCCTTTTTTTTCTTCTTTTTCTTTATTTGTTTCTGTTAAAGAACAGATTAATACTCTCCATCAACATAATCTGGCCTCATTAACTTAATAATACAGATAGAGTATTTCATTCACATATCTAACATAAAAATAACAAGACGTCCTTGATCCTGTGCTCACACACATAAATTGAACCTTACATGAGATATGCATGCAATCATCTTCAAGGAGGTGCGGTAAGAGTGGATGGGGCTCTTGTAACGAATGTAGCCAGAAAACATTCTGCTTGAAAATGAATAGAATCATACATTCATCGCCTTTACTTCTGATTCGACTGTATGTTTAATTTTGCTGAAGGTTTTATATAAATGAGTCCTTTTTGTTTGGACAGACCATTTCAGAAAATTGAATGGATGCTTTGAGGCTCTCAGCCACAATGACTCATGCAATTAGCAGCTATGACGGATGGCAGAAATGGAATCTGTTTAGCCTGCACATCTCCAGTCGCATGTCTAACTTGAACTGTTATTCAAGGTAAAATCGGAGACCAGAAAATATCGACAATGAAGACAGCTATTGAAGACTGAAAGGATGTTATCCTTTTCCATTCAGAGATCCAGTTCAATGCAGCTTATTGAGCCACAAAATGCTTTTTATATTTTTTGTGAGGGTCACGGGGTCATGTTGTTAGATAATTTATTATTTTTTTTAACATCAAAATCCTTTTTAATTTTTTTTTTTTAAATAAAAATCAATATAACATTAAGAATTGTGATTTTTAAAACATCAGAAAATACAGTATCTTAATAAAAAAGGGAACATAAGGATTTAGCTTGGGAAAGCTGCAGTCTCATTATTTATAATAAAAGTTTTTATAATGTTTTTAATTGTTTACACACAACTGCTCCATGGTGTAAATTAATCCATTGAGGTCTGCTGTACACTGTCTAGGTGTGTGACTGATAAAACTTGAACCCTGAAATGATTTTGATGCACTTCAGGATGTTTATCACCAGAGGCCACTGTTTCACTGCTTTGCCTGGCGTTGGGTGAGTTCATACCTTAGTGGCTAATTTCATGTTATTCACATGTTTTATGTTTTAAAAGTGACAATGTTCTGTATTTCATAAACATTGAGGCTTTTTTGTTCATGTAGTGTATTTCATAACTGAGCATGTTGCTTTGATATGGTGTGGATTGCTCTATTGTGCAGCAAGTCAGATGGTGTTTTGAAGATTTCTTCAGCCTCTTTTTCTCTCTTACACACTGTTTTTCACTCACTGTGTTCTGCTTTAAGTGGCAGTGAATTGCCTGATATGGTCCTTTGGGGTGAAGTCCTTGGGCATGACAAAGAAGGACAGTTCTGTTAAGCTGAGCTCCTACAGTGCTATATATATATATATATAATTTTTTTTTTTTTTCTTTTACCATATGGAAATCTGAGAAAACTTGTGGCTACACAATAAAAGCCCAAAAGGCTACTGATATGTCTAACACAGCCCTCCATATACCACCCAAGTACAATACATGATCAAACGTTTCATTGCAGTGAACAACTTTGACTGTTTCATCTGCTCCCAAGTGGACTAACAAGATGCGTAAAATCAAGCAACGAGCCACAAACATGACTTTAGACAAACAGATTATTAGCAAAATGGGGAGAAGCAGAAAGAGCTTACTGATTTTCAAAGTAAAATGGCACAGAAAGGCTTAGCTAGCCTGAACAAAGCACCAACCTAAATCCCAGTGAACCTCTTTAGGATGAATTGAAACACTAACCGTGTGCCAGAACCCATCACCTAATGTCTGACCTCAGAGATGCTTATGTGTCTGAATGGGAGCAAACCCCGTTCCAACACTTTGTGACACACCTTGAGAGTCCCTTAAACAATAAACACCCCCTATTATTATTATTATTATTATTATTATTAATTATTATTAATGCTTACATTTTTGTAATTAAAAAAAGCAATAGTTCGCCCCAAAATAAAGATTGTCATTAATTACTCACCCCTACTTCGTTCCAAACCTGTAAGTTCTTTGTCCATCTTTAGAAACAAAATTTAAGATATTTCTTAAGAAATCCGAGAAATTTCTGACTCTGCATAGACAGCAACGCAACTACCAAGGGTTAGTTCACCCAAAAATGAAAATAAGCCCATGTTTTACTCACCCTAAATGCATCCTAGGTGTATATGCGCAGGTGTTTCGTGACACACACGGCAGCGCAGAGGAAAGACGGCAAAACTAAATGGCAGTCATATAATAGAAGTAGGGCTGTGCGATATGGACAAAAGAAACCAATCACGATTTTCTTAATCTTGATTAACATCGAAATGCTATATTGTTTTTGACACACACAGACATGTTACAGTGTGAATCTGAAACATTTTTCCAAGGGAAAACAATTAGCTCTTTATCAAAGACCTGTAACATGTCTCTAAAACAGACATAAGGCAAAAATAAAAAAATCACGTAGTAAAGGTGTAACAAAATGTCTCTAAAACAGATGTCTCTGACAAATCAAAAAAATACTGTGCGTGCGTGCATGTAACAAAAAAGGATTGACAACTATATTTCTTTTACCGGTGTTAGACTCGAAATGTCTCGTTCACACAGCAGCTTTCCGTTTTTTTTTCGTTTAGAATTGTTTGTATGAACGAGCAACGGGAATCAACGTACCCGTACTCCTTACCAGTAACCATAGCAACCAATCAAAGATAGTGACGTCCACAAAAATAAAAGTTTAATCACTGTTTGACATAAAATTATTAGTTATTAAAGTTATTAAACGGTCTTTTCAACAGTTTTACTGACTGAGGCAAGTAAATGGTCATTCAACCTTTAACACAACTGCAGAATAATATGCGAGCTCCAGGGTGGTTGGCCGACATTTGGCTGTAGTTCACGGTGCTCTTCCAAGAGCATTAATGTTCCAGCTGTGCAACCATGGTGGCTGCACATTTGCTAGTGGAAGCTGGACAGAAGCATGACCATATAGCATGGTATGTTTAGACCCCAGGCAAAACTGACTCTGTGTACAACTCTGTAGTCTTAACCTGTTGTTTTGAACCACAGGGAACTTTAATGGAAAGAGGCACAAATAT
>JAUCMT010000024.1:6544071-6567991 GCA_032357475.1 Enteromius thamalakanensis | reverse complement strand
CATGGAAAGACAAAACAAAAACATCACGTGACATAAAGACACAAGGAACAAGGAACAAACCAACACAGGATGTTACAATTTCAGATATGCAAAACATAAATTTTATCAGGCATATGGTGATTTGTGAAAACTTTTTTTTTTCAGGATTCTTTGATGAATTAAATATTTAAAAGAATGCGATTTATTTGAAATATAATTATTTGTAACATTATAAACTGTCACTATTATTCGATTTACTGCCTCCTCTCTGACTTAAAAACTTTTTAAAAACATTTTTTTTTTAAACCTTGTTGATTTACCCCATACTGTTAGTGGTAGTGAATATATAAAAATTATAAATGTTTTAAAACTGTAAATCACTTTTTAACAAGCCAAGCAAAACTGCAGCTGCTGCAAAAATATCCAGCAAAAACAATTACATTTCAGCTATTAGTTGAATTGTGACTTAGAAATAGCACGCGTTAAGAGATGAGAATTTGTGACATCATCACTGAGAAAAGACAAGAAGTGAATACTTTGACATTTCACTTTCTTTCAAAGCTTCCATCTAACTCCAATCCAGTACTGAAATGAGTCGTCAATCTTTTTAAACATCCTAGAAATGGAGTGGATTACCTCCATACAATACATACAATAATTCCCACCTTCGCACCTTGTTGGCATAATTCACTCAGCAGCTGATGGAAACTGCTGTGGTTAGCTGACTACAGTGTCTGTGTACCGTCCACAGATGCCTCTACACCTATGTGGTGACCTGAGATCACAGTAGAGCTCATGGTCTGTCACACCCCATTATGTCAACAACTTACCACTCCATATGGTTTAATAGGGTCTCTCTGTATCTCTCACCCTTCAGCTCTAACACAAACAGAGGGGAGGGCAGGAAACAAGTATAAGGGACTCAACGCATGCAGGGACAGTAAAGGACATCTGAAAGTGTCAGATTTGAGCATTTTTATTCGTGATGCATTGTAAAGGATCACGTTTAGAATATTCACTGCTTATTTGTATTCCAGCTATTTATTTGGATTTATTTCCAAAGTGATAAGGCGATAAAGCGAACACATTTTCAATAATTTATGATGTTATTCACAGCAACTGGAATACTGTATAATTATTTCTTGTAGCGTTTCTTTGAAAGGGCACCTGATGTAAGCATTGCATCACCCACAGCTACTTACTAAGGTCACTATTTACAATGATCCCCTCCAAATGTCTTTATCATTGCGTTTGTACCTGATTCGACTCACTTTTAAAAGCTTCCAGAAGTTACCCAGGGTTCCTTGCAAAGCCTCCAGAGAATAAAGCAGCAATAAAAAATGCTCTGCCTGAGGCAGTGAAGGTGCTTTGCAGTTTGAGGTGTGGGGAAACAGCGGGCTTGGATTTCTTTTCGATTTAACATGAACTCTGGTACCTGTATGGCTTTAGTAGAATCTTGCATGGATGTCTTTCTGTGCTTAATCTTCAAATACGTAAAACTCGGAGCACTCTAAGGATGTCAGGAAGACTAATGAGAAAGGATTGCTGGCCTTCATGATTTCTGCATCTCAGCTAACTCATCTCCATACAAACTCTGATCATTTGGTGCTATTCCACACATCTCTTTATTAATGTACTGCTGATGACCACCAATAAAACCGAAGACAGATTTGTTGAGGATTTAGAGGTAATGAAGCTGGGCTGCGGTGGACGGGTCTTGCTGTAACTATGGTGACAACTCATATTACACAGTGTGAGAAAGAAAGATTGTACTAAAGTCAAGTGCACTTCCATAGGGAATGAGGTGAGGAGGATGTTCTTAAATAAAAGATTTTCTCGGGAGAGAAAGCTCTGTTCATAACCGACAGGAAAACATTGCACAAAAGAAAATGAAAAGAGGGTTAATATGATATACTACTTCAACAAATGTAATAATTATTATTTAGCTAATTATTCCATAATGATTATTTTGAATAATTTATTAAGCTTATTAGAAGAGGGTATAATTATGTTGCACCATAAGCACTTAAAAAGTAGAGCAAATGTAATTTTATTATAGATTAAATCTAACAGTAAATCTAAACACTCAAACATTGTGTGAAAAAGTAGTACCGGCTTGTCTTTAAATTGCTAGTTATGTGAAAAAGCAACTTTGGCAAAATCTTAGTAATTGCAAAGTAAAAATAAAATATGGATTAATATTAATCAATATATTGCCAAAATCTCATTTTTGTTTGTGTAGAGACAAGTGACCAGCCTTTGCACAAATCAGGTAATCAGTAAAGCACTCGGCTCTGAAACACTTTAAACTGTGAAAACACTTCATTTTAGAGTAGCCATCTTAATGCCCACTACAGCTACTCTGGCCTTCAGAGATCAAAAGCTATCAAAAGCAAACCTGCTATCACCACACGCTGTGCAGCACAAGCTGAAGGGCTTTAGGAGAACCTGCTTCAACAAGACATTTATGATGATATAATACTCCAGGATCTCTACAGTTTTTTTTTGTTTTTTTGTATTTGTTCACTACTTTAGAACAACAAGTATTTTACTCATATTTCACAGTGCACATTTGCTCTGTTCTTTAATCTTTTTGTGTTTGTTGTTGTTCAGACTCACTCAGATTTTAGTCCATTTCAACTTGTATTTGAATATGAAAACACACATTGAGAGAAAACAGCATAATTGACAAAAACAATAAAAAAGAAAAAAACAAAGATTCAAAAGCTGAAACAAAACACAATGCCTGCTCAGTCCATGTGGGTGGTTTTCAGCTGAACAAGCAAATCACACTAACAACTTGCTGATCATACTTAAGTTACATTTAAAGTAGCGTGAACTTTAACCTGGTTATTGATCTGCCTTTTAAAGAGGCTTTTCATATATGCTGAGCAAGAGACATGGGGAGACGATGAATGTCTGAGATTCTGGCCACTGTACACTCCAATATTTAGAATTGAGAAGAAAAAAATCATATAGTACTTAAGATTCGTCCAAATATGGGATACAAACTTCAGTTATGCTTAAATTTACTGTTTGAAAGAAACTGATCTTTTGAACGGTTTTCAGCATTAATAGTTCACTTTTATTTAAAAACGTATTCATTTTAAACATATTTACAGATGTCTTTTACTTTGTAAAAACAGAGTCAAAATTCTCTGTTGTCTCTTAAATGCAACCGCAGTGATTTTAGTGATATAGTGATATTGTACCTTCACCATCAAGCTGCAGTTTCTATAGTGGTGACCACACTGCAAAAATAATCACCACTATAATGGTTCAGAGACAGTTAGAAAATTACCATCATTTGTCAGCATCAACAGTTGTAATCGATCTGGAAGCTGAGCAGAGAATCAGACACACACACACACACACAGTGTGACTAGCTTTGAAAACCAGCAGCATACAGAAAAGCTATTAATTTTCTCCCTATCCCATCCCATTTCACCAATAATGCAATTTGGACACTTCAGAGACATGTTTTTGATATTAAACTGTCACTGTTAAATGAGAATCACGTAAAACCAAAACACCCCTGATGGAGATTTAAAGTGGCGACAGGAAGCAATACATTATTGTGGAATATTCCTCAAGGATAAGATTGGCTCACATTGCAGTTGGTTTTTAATGTATGCTCTTCATCGTTGTTGTTTGTGATTAATTCAACGGTATTACATTTCTTATCTCATCTTGCATACTGTCAAACAGCTGTATCAAGACTGCAACTCTCAAACAAGAAAGGAGTTCACTCCCCAAGTGCATGGTAGCATAAACAGTAAAGAACACACCATTATCATGATCCTGATTCCCGGCAATTAAACAGTGTTTGACCATGAGCCTCATTATTCTGTGCTAAACAAGCAGACAGCAGTGTGGAGCTGAGTTGATCTGAATAAATCATAGAACAGAACTGGTAAAGATGCCTTTCATCTTTTCTTAATCCCTGTTTTCAAGTCCCTTGGGCAAGTGGGAATGTAATGAAAAATGCCATGGGCTGGAAGCCGACATCACAAATGAGGAAACACATGTGTTTGAGATAAAGATAAGCATGGACTTCAGGCATATGCTTTTAGACACCAGTATACACACTGACTTTACTAAAAATAAAGCTTCAGCACATTTTATTTTAATGTTAGAAAAGCACGGAAGTAAAAAAAAAAATACACAGAAATGGAAATGTACTAGTATTAAATACAGTTAGAGAATAGGACTGTTTTAACAATCTGTATTAGTGCTTTATAAATAAAGGTGACTAGACGAGAACTTTAGAATGCTTTTTGTTTTGACCTGTTAAAGTAGGTCTTACAGTACATCTTAAAGTAATTTCGTAATTACTTCTATACTGTCATTAAAATAAGTTAACTGTTGAATGTACTAATGAACATTTAAAGCAAGCTAAAATTTGTTCACCCAAAAAAGAAATAATGGTGTCATTAATTACTCACCCTCATGTCGTTCCAAACCCTAAAGACCATCTTCTAAACACATATTAAGATATTTTTGATGATATCAGAAAGCCGAACCGACCCTTCGTAGACAGCAATACAACTGAAATGATCAAAGATCCAGAAACGTAGCAAAAACACAGGTAAAACCACAAAGAAAACAAAAATAACAACATTTAACTCTATCATTCTGTAACAAATTGTAGCTCAGTAAGGGAAATATATATAAATAATTACTATTAATTATGATTAATTGCAATTATTTATATTAGCTGCCAGTAATTAATGTAGCAGAGTTATCATCAAATAATCTGTTCATTCAGAGAAAACAGTGTAATTAAAAAGGATATTTTCTTGGCCACAGAAAAATGCCTTCTTACATTATCACTGAATTAGAGCATGTAGCAAGGGTCAAATCATAAAGGGACGTTATGTTTCAAGGCAGAATCAAAAACTCATGTAATTTGTGCAAAAGTTTTATTAACTCAACATTAACTCGGATGTATAAATACATTCACACTAAAGGGAAAGTGCAAAGCAAGGCTAAAGGGTGAACCATTAAGAAAGAGGTAGAATTAAAGTTATGAAAAGAGAGCAGACCACCTGTAAAACCATCAGTGCCGTTCAAGACGGATTCAATGACTAAAACTAAACCTCTGTTTCGTGTAGTTATATGTACGATACTTGCATTGCCTCGTTGGTGAGGGTCCGATGCAGCCTTGAAGTCCTGATGGTTCCAAGGCTTTGGTTTGGCAATCATGTCTTCCTGGTTCGAGTAGTAATGAATTCCAAAAGAGATCTTGATTCTGGTGCTCGGTCGATGAAAAGGGAGCTGAGAGAGAGATCTGTTGCAATCCATGGATCTTGAGATACATGAAAAGTCGAGGCTTAGGCCTGGTGTAGAACTTAGTTTTGCCTGGAGTTTGAGAATCATCTTAGTGTCTCAAAGGAATGCAGCCTTTACTGCAGTGCAGGCCCTCCTTCAATGCGTGTGCATCGGGCCTGTGGGCTTAGGAGACCATTGAGAGATGGTGTGGTTCCGGCATCAAGGAGAGAAAAGAAAGAGAAAAGAGCAAAAGAGAGGGTGTGTTTCTGGTGTGAAGGCTTTTGTAACCTGTTAAGGTCACACCTTCTGTAGGTCAAGGACCAATCGTGTGGCGGTGCCTTGGAGGGAACTTTTTATGATCCTTTGATCCTCCCTATGCTTAATTTAGAAATTATTAACTGATCCTTAATAAAGTATGAAAATACAATTATTAAGCATATTATATAGACGCTTATAAAGCAAGAATAAAGCATGTATAGCTGTATTTATAAACTGCTTACTAATGTCTATTAATGCAGGAACAATACTTTATAAATGATTAATTAACTATTTACCAATGCTTAACTAATCATTCATAGTGTGTAGTTATTATAAAGTGTTACCTATGCGTTTACTCAAAGGATGTTTTTCTGTGAATGAATTTAGGGAAAACTCCATTGTCTTTGAAAAAGGGAGAACAGTTGCTCTGTTTCGCTTGCATTCCTTCGAGCCCTAAACCGATCTTATCAGTTGAGTTGCCATGAAAATGGAAGGCCTGGCTTGCCCTGACGTCAAACAGTGCTCAGAAATGTTAGCAGGCAAAAGCTTGTGAGAAACAACTGCAATTGGGAAATGGCATAGAGTGAATCACGTCACTATCTGAAAATGTACCTTCCTTCAACCCTTCAGGTACTTCTGCGTGAAAAATCCAGTAGGACTCATCTCTGTATCCAGATGTGGTGGTGAGGAGTCTGTAAATTCTATTTTTCTGTGCTAATGATTTGTGTTAGCGAGGAGGTGTGGATTGTATGGATTTTATTCGCATTAAAGTGCTGTATGTGATGTTAGTCATTTTGCTAACTTCTACCAGGCTTGAGTGAATTAGACCACCCCCTCTCCCTGTCAGCAAACCTGAATGTTCAAAGTGACTGACAGCTAGAGAGCGTCCCCAAGTCTTCTTTAGTGGCTAAACAAAAGCTTCCTGTGGTCACATTCATTTTTGCAGTTTTAGAGAGCCTAGGGCTGTCATAGAGACAGACGTGATATCTCTGGACACCTCTTTTTGCAATATCTGTCAGGTATTTGTGACATGTTCTGTGCTACTCCATAAAAAAATGCAACAGTGCTTTCATGAATCTGAATGAACTGGTGTTCCTGGAATTGAACTTGTGGATGGCAGTCAGTATGGTCAACCAAATCCCCTTTCACGAGGGTTAATTCACTCCTATGACAGTTCCTCCCTAATTTCACCTATGTTTATTCATTTGTGGACCCACCAAACTGGCATTGAAGATTTAGCAATGAAAGTCAATTGTGTTGTCTTAAATTATCTGTGGTAAAAAGTTGTATTTGAATGCACAACAGACAATGGCCAACTAGCACATAAATTCTGTAAATATGCAGAGAAAATAACCATCTATATCAGCAGGTGGCAGTGACTAGAAAACTAGGACTTTGAATATACAAAATGCAAATGCAACATCTCTTGCTCACGGTTCTGAATAGAAATCAATCAGTCATGTTAATCACTTTCTTCATTCCAGATGGCCATGTTATTATTAAAATATTCACATGCTGAAATGTAAAATTAAGAGGAAAATATTAAAACAGTCCTCTGTGTGGCTCATCTTGACTTAGTAGTTGGTACCCTTTTCAGTTTCGCTTTTCTTCTTGTGCACTTGTTCACTGAGCTGAACAACCAATCAGACTGTCTTACGGACTGGCCGATGCAGACGGAGCGGAACACACTGCAAAAACTGAGTTGACAGAGACTCAATGACGGCATTGGCCGTCAGCTTGGTGTGTTGCAGCATTTATATACTGAATTTTTGATATCTTCTGGGACACACAAAATATTCTGAAGAATGTTTAAACTGTTTTGTACGTACAATAAATGCCTCTGAGGTTCCAAAACAACATTGATTGGATCCCATTGAGCTTTACTGTGCAGTTTGGAAAAGATTTTTTGAGAGAGAGTAAATGTTGGCAGAATGTTCAGTTGGAAATATACTGTACAAGTCAAATCTCATCCTTGAAATCATGGTCAACACGCCAAGTATATTTCGATTTTCTCAAGAACTATATAAAACGTGAATTTTTGAAGATATTGTGCCAGTGGAAGGAATCTGCTTCACTCCTGTTGAGAACAGTTACAAGACCCACTAGTTTATTAATTGAACCAATATTTTTCCTACAGGCAGAATAAAACCGCTTGTGCAATCCTAATGTGAGTGGGATCTTTGCCACTGTAGATTTGAACCGACAGGATGAGGTCGTCTTTCATATATATTCAATAAAATCATATATTTTGCTGAGTGTAGAGGTGTAGGGTCAAAGCAATCTGATTATTGGTGTGATATGTACTGGTGGAGTAACATTGCATGTGAAAGAGGGGTGAAGTGTTTAATAAAGTTAAAAGTAAATAACCAGAAAGCAACATATTCTTAAAAACCCTAAAAGTAGTCCTTCTCGATTCGGTTCTGTACATACCGGTTCCTTAGGAACAACTGCCTCCTCCCTGCTGTCAACACAGTTATATTATTTCCTCATAAGTATGTTTTATATTTTATTGCAAGAACAGGGTAAAAGACAGTGACAACAATGAAATTGCGAGAACGTATTATTTCTGCAGTTTTCAGCATGACCCACTGCATACAGGTACAGTATATACCACTACAAAGCGATTCAAATGGCAAAAAAAAACAGAGACTTGCTCTGTATTGTAAAAAACAGAGCAAAAAAATTATTGATTTGGCACCGGTATCGAACAAACCCTAAACGATACCCAACCCTATTCTGAAATGAATTGACTGTAAATTGTGCGACTTCTATATATGGATTTATGGCCATTTAACCATGCTGATATTTACATATGACAGTTTATGAATCAGCAAGCTCATTTGCATCACAGATGCTGTGGTGATTCAATGTTATTCATAAAGAAGGACGCAAACTTGATTTACACCCTTAAACCGCCCACACATATTGAGGCATCAGATGAGTAATGGACGTGATGGAAGAAATTATTTGAACTATGGTTACTGTGTGTCGCTGCTGAATTTTGTAAATGCGAGTCTTTGTGCAATCAGTGAATGAAAATCTACTCTAAAAGTAATTTTAGCCCTTTTTTATTTATTTTTTTACCTTACTGTATTCCACATTTTAAATTCAAAGTAAATGGCATAATATTCTCATCCTTAGATGTATGTGAAGAGCTTAGCAGTAAAGTAGCGATATTGCACTTGTCCACTTATTTTTGTTTTGAGGCATGATTTCTTCTCTCCTTTTGTCTCGTTTTCTCAGTTATGAAATATTCAGATGATTAGAACACATCAATATTAACGTGTATATTAAATATGCAAGTGCATTACATTTCACGCTGTTTTATTTGTGACTCAAAGTTGTCTTTAAAAAGCAATTCCCTCTCGTTTTTTAATAATTAAAATGCCCCAGTTATTGTATCTAAATTTTATTTGTTTATAATGCTTAATTATGATGACTTTACTTAATATTGCATAAACACAAGGTATAAGATGTTGTGCATATAGAATATAATGACTAGTCAAGGCTAAAGGATGTTATGCATGAGTAGGTAGAGGGAGTTGTTGTTTTTCACATTTTTGGAACTTCTCAAACATTGCAAGCAACTGCGTTCTCCCTGCTGTCAACACAGTTATATTATTTCCTCATAAGTATGTTTTATATTTTATTGCAAGAACAGGGTAAAAAGAGACTTGCTCTGCCAAAAATCTTTATTTCTCGAACAGATAAACATAAGGGCAAGCCAAGCCATTTGTTAGAAAACTAATTATTTTTGCAATTTTCTTTGATGCCAGGTGTCACAGTTCACCTGTAAATAGATATTACCGAACGTATTAAAATGCAGGTAAATCTTTGTAGACTTAAAATTGGAAAACCTTTTAAGGTCTGTTTGTTTTTCAGTATTCAAAGACAGCGAAAGCTGGCTCACTTGGAATTTTGTACTTGATCCGAAATAATAATGCATTATTCATGTACTAGTTCAGAGCGTTGCAGCATTGTGCCTGTACTAATGCATCAATTTATTCTGTTTGAAAAGCAGCATGAGAATGTTGTAGGTCAAGCTTGAAATTTAAAAAAAAAAGGGTTAAACCGACGAAACATCATGATGGCTTCAGATTTGCTGTGCAATTACGCAACATGTCTTCATGCAAAAATATATAAGATCTTGCACCACTTCAATAAGATCACATTAGTGTTAAAATGCTTCAGATTACACTGAAGCATCACACATTACCAGTGTAATTTATGCATGTAGCTGCAGTAAAAACAGTATTACAAACAAAATTGCACACACTGAAGCCTCATTCATCTTCCCTTTTTTCAATTGTGTTGTCAATATGTAGTGTTAAAGCATGCTTAATAGAGAAACACCCCTTATTTGTATCATTCTGAGAAGAAACCAGAAAAACTAAGACCCAATAAGAATGTTCATTATTGATATACTGTAACTGAGATGCCACAAGTACTCAATAAACACTTAGTGCAACTCATGGTTGTCAATTTCAATCACATTTTTGCCTGAGTTGTTTCAAGTTGAATTTCTAAAGCCCCAGTTTTGAATCTGTAAACTGAAATAAGAGCTTTAAATTGAAAAAAATAATGACGTTGTGTCTTAGTTATTTTTCCATTGTGCAAGGTCTGCAAAAATAAAATGTGAAAAGAAAGAGCAATTAAAAATGCTATTCTAGAAAGAATCTGCCTACATGTTAAGAAAATTAAGTTACTGTATATCAAAGGCGTTTAGATTCTTTTATTGAAAGAAGCTTATAAAAATACCATATATTTAAGGCCACAGAGATCAACAGATGGAAAGCATGCTGTTTGGCAAAGAAAATAATTTCTTTCTGTGCAAAATGCCAAGGCAAACATATGCTATGAGTATAATAACCCTAATATAGGTAGTACAAAACCTAGTGAGAATAAAGCACTTATGAAAAAGTGGATTCTTGTCCAGTGTGACACCAAGATTTTTGGCTTTCCGAGTGGGTGAGATGGTGGAGTTGTTTATTGAAAAGACAAGGTCTTGGCGAGGGGGCTGCTTGGCCAGTTGAGCAACAACTCAGTTTTTGATCAATTCGACTTCAGATGATGGGTGTTTATCCAGGCAGAAATGCTTGGCAGACATGCAGTGATTCATGAGGGTATCTGGTTGTCAGAGGGTGGAATAGAGAAAACTAATTCAATATCATCGGCAAAAGAATAATGGGAGAATCTATGAGACCAAGCCATGAGTGATGACTTTACTAAGTGGTTGGTGTAATAGGGGGTATGAATCCCCCTTTGGAACTACATTGGTGGAACTATAGTTGGTTTGGAAATAAAGTGGTGATATTTGCTGGGTTTTGTTTATCCGGTTCACTGAGAGGAGGTTTTGGCGATTCATAGTAGGGCTGCACAATTGATTGAATTTTTAAAAATATCCTAAATGACCTGTATCAACATTATTAGGTTTATTACCTGGGTTGCGAAACATATTAGTCAGTAAAGTTAAAAAAAAACAGTCCATGCTTTATTTCCTGACATTCTTTAAGAAAAATGTTGTTTTTAAAATGATCATTTTTAACCTTTTCTTGCATTTGTTTCAGTAATAACAATTCTGAACTGAACTGAGGCGATGTGATTATATGTGAAGAACAAACCTAGTACATGCACAGTGACCCTAATGTCAGCTGACTAAAACAAATTTTGTGCATTCAGACTTGATTATGTTGCCATGGATGTATTGTTTGGGGCAGGGTAATGAATGTGTGTTGGATATCTGCGCTGGATTCTGGACTCATTCCTAGCATGTGCCACGGCATGAATAAATCATGCAAATTACAGCCTTATTGTTTTACTGCTTTGAACTTTAATTTCACTGGCGTTGTTTGTTGTTTTCTTTTGAGTTACGTGGAGAGGACTTTGAGAGCATCTCTGTCTTTCATGGTTTGATTTTTACTGTCACTATCATTGTGTTTAGTGTGCAGAATGTTAAAGATGCATTGCAATTGAAAACTTGTTTATTTCGCATGTCTCAAGATTTTTTCTTCTGCAGAGATCCTATATTAGATCTTGTTACTTAAAAGCATTATTCTGAGAGTAATAAAAGACAGATCAAACTACATCACCATGCCCTTTTGACCCATTAGGTATTAGCTGTGCAGTGGTTTGTGAGAATAATCTCTTTGTTGTGTGGTTCAATAGTTTTTAGAGTGATTGGCTTTCCAGTAGAGCTCATGAAAAAAAAAAACAGTAATTTGACTTTTCTCACATAAGCACTTAATATGGGTTTATCTTATGTGGCAGTGATTATCTTTCCGCATGCCACCATTGTGCCAAAAGTATTCAGCCCTCTTATGTGTAATGCTTAATTTCCTGAAGTGGTCTAAGTTTTCAGACATTTAAATTAGCTTAATGCTGACTAAAATGAAAGTCAACACTTGATGAGTTGATGATTACCACCAAAATGTTTTCTTCTTTGGTTGTGAATCATTGTGCTGCTCTTTACCAGCAGAGGGCGAATACAGATTTGCTGCAAGTCTTTCTCAGTTGCAGTTTTTTTTGTTTTTTTTCCTAGCTTATGGATTATGCTCATTCATAATGTGCTTTAGATGACTGGGTAGAGTGTTTTCCTTCATTAAAAAGACACTAATTAAGATTATTACAATTTTTCGGATGTCGCTTTGGCATACTTCTTGAACAAAGGATTTTTGTTTTGTTTTGCAAAATTACCTTTTCTGTCTATGAAATGCTTGAAATATGAAATAGTTATTCTTCCAACATTTAAGCTGCACCTTTCAACTCTTGGCCATTGTAAGGTCATGATTAAGAACATGGTCCACAGTTTTACCTATTTCATTGGAAACATGCCTACTTCATGTTCATGTCTGTTTTGCCTGCCTACCCTGCCATCATGCATTCTTACTCATCTTTCTGACTTTGTTTCCTTCTTGCATTGTCAGAAAACTTACCATTTCTGACATCTATTGTATATATGCTTTCATATTAAGTGATTGATCATGTTGAAGTTGCACGAACAAACAAAACACTGGAAATTTGCTTAAAATGAGAAATTATTTTTGTGATTATGCAGTGGTTGTATTAAGCATTTCAGATGTGATCTGAGAAATGTACAAAAGCAACGAAGAAAAATGGCTATAAATAATGCTAAAATAACACTATTTTAATCTGGTGATTTATATTTAATTATAATTTATTCATTAAAAAACACTCATTCTAACATTATTCAACACTGAAGATTCATCTTTATTGAAAAAATAAAAAAAATAACTAAATGAAAAGAAAAACTATTTCAATTGGGAGGGCAATAATGCATTTTCTCACATACAAGAATGAACAGAAATTTCATTTCTCGATTTTGAAATTGCACATTAAAGTACATCAAGGGGCTGTTGTACAGAACCATGAAGTTTCGGTTGTGCTCATGTTACACCGTGCACAGTTGCAGCTTGCGGCTTCTGTCAAAATATGTCTTGCAAAATATACTGTCTTTTGTAATGAACGCCTCAAGTCACATACCTAACATTCTGGAATAATGACAGCATAAATTACCATACATTGTAATTACTGTGCAAAAACAATTTAATATACTTAAGCACTAGTGTACAAAATATGGTCCAAATCGAATGAAACGTTCTTACACCATTTTAACTGAAAAGGAACAGTAAGAGCTGTAACAGATGGACCGTTTATATATCTGCTCCTGTGACCCGCATATGAATTAGTCTGCCGTTTTATAGATCACTTAGCAGTGTGGTATCATCTTTGTAGTTTGCGTTTTAGTCCTCTACTGCCAGTAAAATGAGATTTACAAAAAATGAGCATACACAGAATTTATAAACAGAAAAAAAGGACCATGAATGTTTATACTAACAAACATACCATTTTAATTGGTTGAAAAAAATGTAAAAAAAAAAAAAAAAATTAAACAGCTCATATCAAAGTGACGCCCCTTAAATGATCTACTAAGATGTTTTCTAATATTCAGATTTTATTTGATTGCTAAAGAAATAGAACTTTGAGATCCAAATCTATCCTGTCTTTCCTTTACAGCAATAATGCCACATTACTTCTGATGCATGATTATCTTGCTAGACATCACCCCACTGCAATTCACTGAGGTCAATGCCTTTTCCAGGAGAAGGTGTTATGAGAAGAATTGAGAGTCTTATCTGTCTGCCCTTACTGCTGTTTTCTGCCACAGGCTAACCTTTACATTAGCTTTCTTTTACCATGAGATGTTTCATTTCATCTTCGCCTTGAGTTATGGTAGACATCTGATGGAGGACAAATGCAACATGCTTTGAAGAAGGTCTTAAAATCAAACTACAGGTGGCAGTCTTAAATCAATTTCTTTGGAAGAAACAACAGCACATAAAAAGTCATGCCGCCATTAAAAATTTCTCAGAAATGGGTCTATTAGGACTGCTCTATAAAACTCAGCAGACCACTCATGTGGTTTTTATGCATGGATTTGGGTTGAAATCAGCAGACGTGGGTCAATCGTAATGCAGTTTCTTCTTAGTGGGGCTTTTTTTAAGTGATTAGAACCATCATGGCTTGATTCTGCAAAACAGTACCATCAACATGCACGAGTGTGTGAATTTGGGGTCAGATAAAAACAAAACGAAACTAAAAAAAACATTGGAAACAAACAAACAGCTTCACTAAAGATTCATTGTTAATTTTTCTTTCTTACCACATTTGGTTGTTAATTCACAGAAATATTATGTCCCAATTCAAAGCTAGCATACAGACTCAAAGTGACTGCTGCTCCAATCCACCTTCCCAGAAAGCAGCTGATAATTCCATAAGAACCAAAACGGAAAAAAACCCACAAAAGCTCCTTGTGTTGGCCAGTCCCGCTCTCTGTGATCTCCTCAGTTCATTCAGAGAGGTGCCGACGGTCTGTTTGTGCATCTCGGGTGGTGTGCAGTACGATGTGCTCTGTTCCATTAGCTTATCTTTACTCATTTTCAAACCCGAATGAAGAGTGAATGCACAGAGGCACAAAAAACAAAACGCAGATTGCTCCACAAACGGACGAACACATCAAATTCTTCCAATCGATGTCTTGGAGGCAGTGCTTAACTATCAGTTACCTCATGCCTGGATACGATTAGCGTTTAGAAGTTTAGTCCAATTGTAATCCACGTTCCACTGTTTTCGAAAGGCGGATGGAGCCATATTCCTTGGCAGGATAGAGGATAGTGACTGGGACGGTGATAGTAAACAGCTGCTGTAGGTGCAAAACACAAGATTGTGTGTCGGACAAGCTTAGCTTGACTGGAAATGAGTGAAACAAGTGGAAAAACTTTTTATTTTTTAATAACTTTTTTCAAACCACTGAGCATCAAGGATGTGGAGCTGGAACAAAAAGTTTCTCATTCCCATATTCCTTTATTGTACTTGGTCACCAGTTTGAATTCATATATTTATATCCATTTATATATATTTATGTATATTTTATACAGTTAAAAACACCATGGAGATGACAGACTATTTGGTTTCTTTTTCTAAGTTTCTCCTTAAATAAATGCATATAAATAAATGATCTTTTCACATGACTGTCACTCTCCAACGCTTCCACCCACAGCAGGTCCTCAGAAATTCAACCGCAGTTTCCAGTGGTATCCCAGTGTTGGCAGGAGTGTTCTGAAGCCCCAGGACACACGGGACATTTGTGGTTAGTCCTGTCAACCCCTTCTCATTGGCCAGGCTTTGTGGCATCTTTGTGTGTGTCTCTGGGGCTCACTAACTGAGTCTCCGTGGGCCCAAAAGAGGCCACTCCCCCTTGTCCACCCCCATTTGCTAAAAGGATGCACACAGTCTCTTTGGCCCCCTGAGGGATGGAGCTACTGATGTCCTCCTGTTTCCTCTGGGCATGTGCTAGCGCTCTGAGCTGTTCCTGAGCCTCGTCGAGTAGAGAGGCCACTTCCTCCCGTCTTCCAGCCACACGGTTGGAGACCGTTGCATTGGACTGTTGTTGATCGAGGGCCGAAGGTTTCGCTGTGCTTTCCAGAGGACTAGAACGACTGCTTCCAGCTATAGGGGCGGTTTGCATACACGAGACCTCATCCTGGTAGGAGTGGACTGAGGGGATGATTGGGATGGAGCAGGGGCGGTAGGGAGCGGGAGGACTTTGGCTAGGGCCACCCGACCTGAGGCTTCTAGCGCACCGGTGGTCTAAATGGCTGCTCCAAGATTTTGAGGATTGTGAGGCTTGCATATTGTAAAAGGAATCCTGATGTAGGCCATTACCTGGGCTGGAGAGGTTCCTGTAAAGACAGAGAAAAGGTAACACTGAAATATAGGGAGATTAAGGAAAGACAGGGATATATTGAAAACGATTAGAGTGTTAAGAAGGAGGTTTGTTGAATCTCAAAAAGGATTGATACATATTCTGAAGCCGAATAAAGCGCAAGTGGGTAATTTCTGTGCCTGTAGCATCAACAAACATAATTGCCAATATAATGACTGGTTCAAACAAGTTTCCAAATACTGTCGCATTGTTGAAAGTCCTTTTTCAAGGAAAGCTAGATTACTTACTGTATCCTCTCCTGGAATCTGAGACCTTTAATACGGAACAAAAACAGCACGGCAAAATTTGACATGAACTGAGCCATGGGTTTGGTTATGATCAAATACAAAAAAAGATGCTTTTTCCAACTTGATTCAGCCATTATGCATGTCAGCTGACTTTCTGTAACCAATGCTTCTGCTGGCAGATATAATGGTGTTATGTCTTTACCAGTGATGGTTTGTGCTTTCATTTATGAAGACACATTTGCATTTCCTCCCATTTATATTAATATGAGTGAACTGTCTATCACAGTGACACAAATAGACCTGCCCTAAACTTGCGCTGTACATTGAATCAGTGTTGTTTAAAGTCAGTTTAGTCTGTTTAAATATACTTTTTGTTATGAATTGTATATTTATAAATCTCTGCTAGGATGCAAGAATGCATTTCAACACAACATGAATTTGACTGACTCAGCACAGCAGACAATGTGTCTTATAAGGTGTTACATAATAGATGTCAACTTTAAATGGCATTTTTAAAAAAGCATGTAAAACAAAGCAAGGACTTTTGTACATTTTGAGACTATTAAATGTTGAGGAAATAAAACAATTACTACATACTCAGGTATCTCAGGTTATTAGCTATTCAGAGTTTATTTGATCTGGCTGGTAGCCCAGTGTCTTCTCTGGCTCATAGTCGTTTAGTTCAGCTGGGCATTAGCTGGATTCCTGATTCAGAACTTGCTGCTCCCAAGGCAGTCATTCTTAAGTTAATCTTCAGACAATTTGCATGCAAAATTCTTTTAAAATGGATGAAAGCAGAATTTCCATCTAACCAGACCTTTGGTAAACTAATCTCTCAATTTAGGAGCAATCGGTATTGTTCCCCTGATTCATTATCTTTGTCTAATAATTCATAATCCCTGACAAAGAATGGCTTTTCTCATAGCATCAATATTTAACCAAGCACTGCTTTTTCTGATAATGACAGAGTCAGAGTTAAGCCTCAATCAAGGGGAGGCAAATTGTCTGATTCTATTTTCTATAAAACAGATGATATGACAACAATGTCAAGTATTTTCACGGGCCATTGATCATCATTCCTGGAATATATCTAAATTTGGAAACAGTTAAGAATGCATGGGTTTACCCTGAGTTTGTGAGATTTTGCTTAAGATTAGAGATCATTATTCAATATGATCACTTATTAAAATCCTCAATGTCAACAGGAAAGAGAGCTCTTTTGAAGGCAGCTAGCAATTCATGTGATTTTAATGAACTCCTGCTGTCTCCTGCTGAGTACGTCTCTCCAGTGACTCTCTCCAGCTCTCCTCCAGTTGCACATATAAAGACCTTTGCAGGCAGAATAAGTCACAAACCAGACTTTTCATAATATATTTAGAGACGAGGAGACTGTCATTTAAGGGTGGGTTTTCCTCAAAAGACAACTGAAAACTGGGGAAATGGCAGGAAATATGCATAGACTGGTACAGACATTTTCATTGGCCTAACTCAGAAGCCCAAAACATGACAAATTCTGATAATTACTTGATGAAATATGAGAGATTTTCTCACCTCCTACAGTATATGCAACACAACTACCACATTCTAGGCTAAGAAAGGCAGTAAGGATTTCATTTAAATATCCACGTGATCTCAGTGGTTTAACTGTAATGAAGCTGTGAGAGTACTTTTTGTGCACAAAGAAAATCACTTGTATTCAATTTCAGTTTCTCTTCTGTGTCTGCACGTTTATAAGAGTACTACAGAACTTAAGTGCTCTGTGCCGTGTTCACAAGCAGAGGAATGTAGTGGTAGTGTTGAAGACTTCCACGGAAAAGATTGCTGAAGATTTTCTTTGCACACAAAGTATTCTCATAGCTTTATGGCATTACAATTGTACCACTGATGTCACATGGACTATTTTAACAATGCCTTTCTGGGCCTTGAACGTGGTGGTAACCTTGCTGTCTATGTAGGGTCTGAGGTAGTGCTGCACGAAATTGGGAAAAATTACATTGCGATTATCTTTTTTCCTGCGATATATATTGCGACGTGTACAAATTAGGGGTGGGCATAGATTTTTATTTTTATTTTATTTTGAAATTAATCTAGATTAAAATGGCTCATTTGAGATCTGCCGAAAGCATTCAGAATTTGTGTGCTACCTATTATATTTGAGATATCGGTGTGTCAGCACTGCCATCTTAAAAGTAGGGGTGTGAATCTAGGTTTCACAATTCAATGCAATAAGATTATTATTATCAACACAATGGGCCAGTTTCACAAACATGGCTTAGCTTAAACCAGGTCTAGGCCTTAGTTAAATTCAGAGATTAATGCATCTTTTACAAAATTTTAAGATATGTCAGAGCAAGACATTTTGAGTAGAAGCAGTTCAAACATGCATTTTAGTCTGGGACTAGCTTAAGCCTTGTCTGTGAAACCAGGAGAATATCACATTCTCCTTCAATATTACTGCACATGGCTACATTTTAAATTACATTTATTTTTTGCAAAATTTACTTTTTCAAAATCATTATATAAACAGGCTACTCTTTTAAAACTATTTACAGAAATAGTCTTGTCTTTTTTGAAAGTTGGATTTTTCTTTTTTCCCTTCCCTTTTTGTGTTCCCCTTGCCGCTACTGATGAGACCATATACAGCTGCAGCTTTAACAGGCTGCATTCAGACTAATGCACGGATCTCTTTCCATATATCAGATGTTTTGCTCTGCTCTGAAAACATAACTGACAGTGTATTCATCAGTATTGTATAAAAGCATTAGAAAATGCAAGCGCATTTATTCGCAGCCGCAATCAGATGCTTCAGGGGACAAACATAACGCGCAAGTCTGTCAGCGCAGGTTTTGTGCAACTAATACCAATGCGTTCCAAACGGTATGTGAAGGTCACGGACGACAGGTGATAAGGATCGAAGCTCACACGTTCAGTAGTTTAGAAAACTAGTCCCGTCCAAATAAGGCTACAGTGTAATTACATCCACGCTAAAACTTGTGTTTACTGTGTCTCTTAATACACCATAGGCTTCTACCCTTCACATAGTATGTTCCGGCGATGTGACTATCCTCTATCCTTGATTGTCTGTTCTCTTCTAAGTTTGGGCTAGAAGACAGTGATTTGAGTTATAATTTTTAAAAATTGAAATATTAGTGTTACAAAAACCAATTGATCTGCTGTAGCTGCTTCAACATTTTGGAATAGTCTTCCTACAGAAACGCTCAAAATTATACATTTTTAAAATCCAGGTTAAAAACATTTTTATTTGATCTGGCTTGCTTGCTTACTTATATTATAATTGAAATTGAAATATTACCATGATCTTCATAAGGTTGGTTTTGGCCTCTTCAATGAGCTTGGGCCATTCAAGGGTTTGATCACTGCCTGATGCCGAAATTAGCTTTTCCAGCACAACATTAAGCTTAACCTTATATACCAGCTAAAACAAAAAGAAAAGAAAAAGAAATCTTGTCAGTTCACCATGAAAACTCTATTACAAAGTATATGTTTATATGGCAACTTTACCAGTGTCTTACTTCAACATCAAGCCCAAAGGCTTTGGCAAATTTCTCTGCATCTTCAAACTTGTGCTTATAAAGAAGTTTGTTCAGTCTGGAGGAAGAAGATAAATGGTGTACAAATTATTGGAAATAAACATTGAAAACAATGGACAGTAACTGCTTTGAAGCCTGAAGTACAATGTATTTAACTTATAAAGTGTTTAACCCTCTGGTTTTAGTTTTTTTTTTTTTATCACAATGGTATTTAACTTGGTGACTTTTACTGTACTGTAAGAAAAATCATTGACATAATTTGAAAAGATTAAAGGGTCATGGAAAAAAAGAATAGAAAAAAGAACACTGCAATGAAATTAAAACCAATTTCTGTATGTAGACTGTATTTAAATGAAAAAAAAAAAACATGTTCAATTTCTTCCAGAAAACTGAAGCCAAAGTATGGCCGCTGCATTTCGATAACAACATAATTTACAGCCTGATGTATTTAAGTCCCACCCAAACTCCCGCATATCCAAACATAAGAACACAATCATGACACCACACCCCTTTTTATAGCATCAACTAAATAGCTAAAAGCAAATTTCTTAGAAAAACACTTAAACACTTTGAATTAGCAACATAACAACTACCTCAAACAATGTAACCAACCTGTAACCCATTTGAAGTGCAATTTGATTATTTAGTTTAGTTTAGTTTTTAGTATGGAGAGGGCAGGGTTTATGACCTATACTCTAGCTAGTTACCTGGGGGTGAACGAGACGCTTTGGCTTCACTTATCTTGCATGTATTGTGTTAGGCTTTCATATTCATAGTGCTTGCACGATGTTGCTCTTTTGTTGGTCTTGATTGCTTCTATTGTCTTTTTTTTGTAAATCGATTTGGATAAAAGAGTTTGCTAAATTACTAAAATGAAAACAAAAATAATTTATTTATATTCTTATGAGCATACCTGTTCTCTGGCAGCGCCTCTGTGAAGCATCTTATTACAACAGTAGACACTGGATCTTCAGGGCTGCTAGATGACAAAGATGAATAATCATATTTTTGGCTATCCAAAAATCAGAAGATTATACAACAATCTTAAACTGTAATATAAATGTTAATTGCCCTTAATATTTACAACTGTGTGTGTTAGCCACCTGTTTGAGTTTGCCAAAATTCCCTCCAGTAGATAGATAGTGTCCTGAGGAAAATAATTGCATGTATCAATCAGCTTTAATACAAGATATTTAGGGATATAACATCAATATCCACTATTTGGAAATATGGTTATGAACCAAAATGTACAGCTATCCACCTTTTTCTTGATGTAAAAATGGGGGCAGTCATTTGTAAATTATATGGGTGTAGCCTCCGAACTCATCTCATTTTTAGCTGTACAAAACAGTTGCTGCTTGTAGAGCTGCACGATATTGAAAATTTTTCCCCTTCCTGTGTAAATTGCTTAACTTAATAAATTTATTGTATTTAAATGTTCACATATTTTTGTCATGGGGGTATTAAACCTGTTATACTGTATTGGGACAACACTTTTTTTTAAACTAAATTTCAGTATCATGATAATACCGTACACCATGATAAAAGCATTAGCAATTAATCACAACATGAAAATTCTAAAGTTATGATTATGAAGTATCTACTCTCATGAAATTAGTGAGTGTATTTAGTGAAGGATCCATCTAATTTAAACCTAATTAACTACTTAGTGTTTGAGTCTTGATTAACAATACATTAAAGAGGAGATTCAACTGAGTAAATTGTTTGTAAATCAGGAAACAGTGCTTGTTCTGTGCCAGTTTTTACATGCAACTAAAAGACAACTCGTACAGTTAACAAAGCAGCTTGCTCTCCTGTTAGATTAACTAAAAATAATATGCAGATTAATGTGGAAATATTTATGATTACAAATTGTAATGTAAGGTGTGCCAGATCAGCTGGGTCGTTCGAAGGTGAAAAGTCCATTCTTCTGGACTGACTTTGCCCTTTGACAGCATGTCTGCACCCTGGTTCAGAATGCTCTGTATGTGAGTGGCTCTTATCGAGCGAAAATTTACCCACTTCAGGAGGCGTGCTTCTAATCTGAAGAGATGTCTAGATGACAGACCCCCTTGATGATTTATGTATGACACCACTGTCATACTGTCCGAGCGAACCAAGACGTGACTGTCCCTCAGTTGTGGTAGAAAACCGCGACAGGCGTGCCATACTTCTATCATTTCTAGGCAGTTGATGTGCAAGCTGCTGTCTCTCGCTGACTACGGGCCGGCGGCCAAAGAACCTTCGCACAGCGCCGCCCAACCTGTCTTGGAGGCGTCTGTCACAATCACTCTCTATCTGTTGACCACCGCTCCTTTTTGGAGCCACTTTTTGCAGGGCATTTTTACATGGTCGGAGAGCTGCTACACAGTCTCAGATTACCTGGATTAAAAGACGCCTGTGACGCCACACGCGTAATTGCACTTGTGCTTTTTGTTTAGTTGTTTTTTTTTAGCAAATACTGCATAGGCCGCATGCGCAAGAGGCCAAGCTGCAGCGCCGCTGAGGCTGCTGTCATCAGACCCAGCATCTTCTGAAAGGCTTTCAGAGAGCGATCTTGAATGAGGTAGTGCATCTCACTATATTCGCGGCACGCTCCTGAGAGATCGACCCTCTCATTCGCGTTAAGTCTATTACTGTGCCCAGGAGCTCTATTTGTTATTTTTCACATTAGACATCGTACAATGCCAAATTGGTCCACATCGCCCAACCCTAATTCCCATCCATTTCAGAGGGGATAACTCCGCATCCATGCACTTCCTAAACGTGCATGGGGCCAGGGAGAGACCAAAGGGAAGGACCGTGTATTGATATGTTACACATCTTTCAGGTACAGTGGACATTGTCATCTGTATTTGCAAGAGAATGGCTTGAAAAGTAAGCATTCTGAACGGCCGTTTTACAAGGGCACGATTCAGATGCCTCAGGCTGAGTATAGGTCTCAGACCGCCATCTCGCTTGGGGACTACAAAGTACTGGCTGTAAAACCCTTTTCTTTTTCTGCTTGGGGGAGAAAATGTGTCATGCCCCTTTAAGAGCAGTGCTTTCACTTCGGTCCGCAGCACATGAGCGGTGCGGCTCGCAATGCAGAGGCCGTCCCGCAACTGAAGGGTGTAATCGTATTTTTATTACTCCCATAACCCAATTTGAAGCCCCGGGAAAGGCTTGCTAGGCATTCTGCCAAAGGGAGGGTTTTCCTTAAATCAAGCGCTTTGTCACTGTTAGGTACATATGACTCGCGCGTATGCTTTGAAAAGAACTGCTCTTTATTGTGAGTTTGTGTGCGCTGCATGGGCTCCTTACAGACCCAGTGTTTGCAGCTATTATACTGTGTCATGCCCAGAGCATTGCGAGGCAGATGACAGAAATGGAGCAGCTTGTAAGTCAGTGAAACGTGAAAGACAGCGTTTCTTCAGATCGGCCTAAGGATCACAAACCACTCAAGAAGAGGGGTACTGGTGATCGGTGTGAGCTAAATCACATGCAGATCAAAGCACTAGCACAGACAGAGAAGATGGAGGGAAGGGGGAGTGGCCGCGAGCGCATCAGAGCAAGCAGCTCTATAGCGGTCTCAGCAAGCCTCGCCGTGTGAATATCACTCAGCCACGATAACTCAAGCAGGTGCTGACTGAGATCCCAGTTTTGAAAACCGCCCGCACAAACAATGAGCAGCTGTCTATGACAGCGTGTAGTGTCACTCAGGTGACTTAAAAGCTCGGCAATTAGCAAGAATTAGCAAAAAGCAAGGTGCACTAATCCTCACATGAAACAAACACTGAGGAGGCGGATTGTGCCTGCATAGCTCACTCAAAAAGGGTCAGTCTTAATCGCGAATGCATTTCTTGCCTTGGAAGGGAAAAACATGAGAGTGTGAGAGAGTCAGCAAGAGCACGCGGCTAGACTGTGAAGCAGACTGTCCATTTTCGCCCTTTTTCCAGAGCGCTTATAAGAATCATGAAGCTTGCAACAAGGTACACTAATCCTCACATGAAACACACACTAAGGAGGCTGATTATGTCTGCATAATTCTCTCAAACATACTCAATCTCAACCGCAAAATAAACAGCTCTTGTCTTGGGCGGGGAGGACATGAGAGCGTGAGAGAGTCAGCGAGCACGTGGGGTTAGACTGTGAAGCAGCCTTATAAGGATCGTGCAGCTCGCAACAGGTGCACGAACTAGGGCTGGGCGATTTTGCCTAAAAAAATCTTGGATTTTTAAAGAAAAATTCGAGTTTCGATTCGATTTTTTTTTTTTCAATGTACTTAAAAAAAGACTGCAGACATCAGATATAGTGTCAAAAGTGCAACTTTATTGCTATGATTGTCCTCA
>JAUCMT010000024.1:6527387-6541861 GCA_032357475.1 Enteromius thamalakanensis | reverse complement strand
TACCATTACTCTGTTGTTCTATTTGATAATGTTCAGTGCTTTGCTACAATCTATATTGTTAAAAGCGCTATATAAATAAAAAAAAAAGTGACTTGACAAATGGAGATAGATGTCATTTTGGCCAAAGTAGCCCTTTGCTAAATAAATAAAAAAAAAAGTATAATTTTGATTTCTTTTCAAGTGTAAGCTGGTTTATGGTGTTGTATACTTTATAAGTTATGAAATATAAACAAAGATCATAATCAGTAAACATCCCTGTGCATTAGTCTTTTTGTCTTTTTTGAACAATTATTTGAAAACATGTTTGCAACAACTTTGCATGTTCCTGATTTGTTAAAAAGAATCCACTCTTAAGAATAATTTATTAACTAGACTATAAAATCTATCCACAACAAAGAAACAACTCATAAAAGTAATTTGTTGGGAAATCAGATTAAACAACTCATTAAAAAGAACCATGACATTAGAATAAATACTACAATTAATATATACACACGTGGCTCAAGAATCTGTTAATAAATCAATCTAATACCATTCGTAACAAAAAGCCATCTTGCAGTAGCCAATTGTTTATCAGTCAGTCTAAAACTATTCACTAACAAGAAATTCATTTGTTTGTGAATTTGTATACACTGGGTGAGCTGCATGTTTGTTTTTGCAGCTCAAGAGAAAGACACTTCATGTCATTACTTTTTTAATACATTACGTCACACTGAACACAGGCTGCGCACTCACATTCACAATTCCAATATGAAATATTTCTTTTACTGTGACACTGAGGATTCGGGAGGTGGTAGTATAGATTTAGCAGCGGGGGAGCTGCTGCTGGAAAGTAGTGTGGGAAATACAGATACACAAAACAAGCAAACAATTAAATAAATCTTCATATATTGAACCTGTAGAAAACGAATTCAGATTTAAGATGCAGCAGCAGAAACCAAAAAAAAAAAAGGTTAAGTGTAAGAACAGCCTCTGCCTTGGGGGTTGTGTGGCAGAAGCGGTTGTTTAAATCTACAGATTGGCTCATAAATCAGTGGATAAAGCAGACAGAAAGGTCCTGATAGAGGAAGACCGTGTCACCAGCCAAAACTGACTCACATGGACACCACCAACTGTTTGCATGCAATTTTCATTGCATTAATGCATTCCATCCCTCAGAGAATCACATAGAAGAGGTTAATCCATTGGGTAGGACTATGCGTACCCATTAAATAATTAGCATTAAGCTCATTGACCTGTAGCAAATGAACGTTGCTAACTAACCTTCTCACCGACTCCCTCTCTGAGCTGTCTACTTCCTGGAGATGTTGGTAGGCAGGACCAGAATCCCTCGATCCACCAATGGCATTGAGACATCCTCTGTTTATGGGTGGTGTTCTGCGGCATGCAGGCCGAAAAGCAGAACGACTCTTTTGATCTGGACTATGAGAGAGGGAAGCGCTCCTGTAAAAAAAAAAAATAGATAACTTATTACTCCTGGATTTCCTTTTTTTGTATTTTTCTCTTGTTGCCAAGGTCATTTTGATCACCAAGGAGAAACGATACAAATCTGTGATCAAGTGCATGCTTACTTTTTTCCCTTAAAGAATATATTTTATGTAAATGCAGTTATGATTAAGCTAAGTAAATGCATCTATATTAATATTTCATAAACTTTTACATTTGTCTTTTTTTTTTTTAAAGGGGAAATTTCTAAAAATGGCACATAACTGAACAAAGCAAAGCCGCTATACTCTAATTTCTTTTAGAGATTTACTGCCCCAGTCCCAGGCATTCTTGTGTTAGAAATGCTTTACACTATTTTTCTCTCTGTCTCCATCTGGTGTGCTGAATGTTTTACAAAAAAGGACGTGTTTTCATAAAGCTCGCTGAGGAACACTCAGGAATGCAGGCATTAGTCTACACACCTGTTGAGTTCATTAAAAAAAATATTTTCTACATATATCATTAAAAAATGGAGCACATTACCAATGAGTCATACGTTTCCACTGAATGGGGCCACATTAACAGAGATTAATTGACCTATCAGACCCATGGCGGTAAGAAGCACACATTTGACTATTTGGTAAAAATAGCCTGAAAAGAAATTCATGCATGATTTTAGATCAGTCTCCAACAGAGGAATAATTCACTGCATATTTAAATCCTTCCTTACCCTGAGTCAAGAGCAATCAGTTAGATTGTGATGATCATTTGAAGACATGGGCATTTGGGGAGGGGTGGGACAGGGGGCAAAAGGCTGTTTGCAAACGAATTACATGGCATCACAAAAAATACATATGTATGATTGCATGAGTGCACTGAACCACAAACAAAAACAGAGTGGAATCAGGGCTTAACGTTTAGATTGAGGAAAATATAAGGATTAAACAAGGCCGAAAGGATTTGTGTCTCTGCTATCAAAAACCATCTTCACCCCTCCTTGCACTACAACTCTGGACCAGCCATCCTTTAAAACAACAGATCAATCAATGATTGCATACAAAAAAAAAATCTATTAGACTGTAAAATGACCAAATATGTTAATTTTAAACAAAAAAAAATTGTTTAGATACAATTTTATGGATATTATTACAAAATAGTTCTGTGGATGAAAAAAATTCCCCCCTCTTTCCTATCAATAAGAACACATAACTCCAAGGTGAATTTCCTTTACATCTTTTCTTTCATGTTTTGATTCATGTTATTACACTATCTGTTAAAACCGCTTTAAATGCAAGTTTATAAGCGTGTAATTGTGCAATATTTTCTGTAATAAACATGATCTAAATCACTTTCTATTTATCCTATTTAGATTTTTTTTAAAACTTTTATTTAGCAAGGACAAATGAAATTGATCAAAAAGCATATTAAAAAGGTTTCTAAATTACGTGACACTGAAGAGCAATGGCTGCTGAAAGTTCAGCTTTGCCATCACCGTAATTAGTTACATTTTAAAACGTAGTCAAAAACAAAAGCCTTCATAAAATTTTCTTTGATCAAATAAATGCAGCCTCAGTGAGCAAAAACAAAACAAAGCCAGACCACAGCGCTAACATAGTGAATTACACGACCTCCCAGTGAAACTTATCGCCATGTACTGCTGCTATGCCATTTATATTGTCACTATTACAATTTTCTCACTTTCCTGAATAGTCACTGGGAGCACTGGAATGGATGGAAATGTAATTTATCTTCTCAGTGCTTTTTGACAGAGGCATGTGGGTTTCAAACTGTATCGTTACAATAATCATTGCCAAACATTTTTTTTTAAATGTCATGAAAAAGCATGAAAAAAGCTGTTTTTGTAATACCTGGGGTGTTTCCCTGTCAGCGTGCCCTGTGGATTGGTGGAGGCAGCAGTGCTTTGAACGAAACCAGACTCTCGAATTTGCGGTGGCGAGGACCTCGTGGGTTTATAATACTGCAAAGGACACAAAAAGGAAGACAAATATTAAACATTTTACGTTATCATGTATGGGCATTGCTATACACAGTCATCTAAACTTTTTAATTAATACATTTTCAGTCCTAGTTGGATAACGTATCCAGCATGCAAGAAGAGCTAAGGCTTCTGCTTGACTCTTCGCCTCGATTCTTGTCTCTGACAAAGAGTCAGTGGCCGGGGTTCCACTGATGTTCAGATAATCCAACAGACCTCTATGAAACTTGCAGACAAATCCAATTTAAATTTCACACCTTGAAAGACTTCCTCATAAAAAGCCATTTCTACTTCGGGCAGAATGCACACAATGATCTAAATGTCAGAGAGATACTTAATCTCCTCCACTATCCCACCTTCACTTCACAGTGTCGAGAGGAAGAGAAGAGAGAGAGGGAATGCACAGGAGGAGGAGAACTGATGGCTCAGAGAAGGGCACTAAAGTCACTCTAATTGGATAATATAGCACTTTCAGGACTATGTAAATCAAGAAATGTCCCAATAGGTTTGTCTAATGGAACTCGTGTGGGAACAATATGTGCTGCACAGAAGAGACCATATTGTTTTTTTCCTGCTTTAATTTTCCTCATTTACATTTGGCAGATGCTTTTTTTCCCCAAAAGTAACTTATAGTACATTGCACTCAAAGTATACATTTCAACAGTTTATGCATTCTTTGGGAATCCAGTCCATGACTTTTCCATTGCTGTTTCGCAATGCTCTACTGTTTGTGCTACGGGGAACACTGAAACTTTATTGTGATTGCTTAAAAATATGCAGTGTATGTGCATAATTGAGTAACTCATTATGTTCAGTTCTGCAAATTAGAGCTGGAAGCATCTTTTCAATCTAAGCCTATAGGACTTCATTCAGTCGTGATGTAACAGTAGCTTGGAGGAAACCTCTTGTGTTTGTGAAATATTGACACTGTTTTGACAAAGAAATGACATTTGCAGTAAGCTTGACATTTTTTCAAACCTGGGATGAAGTATGATGACAATACATATGTGAAAGGTAACCCCCGCGCAATACCTTGGCCATTTTTATTATGCTTTTTCGAATCCATTGAAATTCAAGTGAGTCATGTGTTTAAAATCACTTACATAATCCTTGAACTCAAAATGAAAACTTGTTCATGAATACTTTAGCCGTTATCAGACAGTGAGCATCTCACTCTATTCAAAAATGACTGCATGTGTTTTAGTCAGTCACAGTAAATACGCTATAGAAAATATCAGGTTAGTAGGAAGAAGTACGCAGACAAGGAGCAAGAGAAAGAGTAGAAGTAAAACTGTAGGAGGAAGTGTTGGTAAGACATTCTGACTAATGACAGGTTCAATTATGGAATGCTTAAGTGCTTGTTTTATATTGTGTAGTCCATGGCGTGCAGTATGAAATGAACCGTTAGTTCACTTTGTTTTTCCTCAAACCCCAACACATTCTGCCATCAGTATGACGGTCATACAGCTTCTCAAAAGCAAAGTTATGACTCAGAGCACTACAGAAGTCTAAAAACTGATTTCCCAAAACAGGTTTGAAAAGCTGTCTGATTCCAAAGACAGAAATGGTCATTTCTGAATTTAAGGTCAACCCTTTATCACATGGGTAACTAGTATTAAAAAAACTAGAAGCCTATCATTACTGAAGCAGTCAATTTCTTTTCCCTTAGAGATGCACTTTGACCACACTCAAAAGAACCTGTTCAGGCAATCTAAAATGACTTCATCTGAAATCTTTTGAAAGCACATCAGTCTAATCTTTGAAAATGCATTTTCTTCCTTTTTCGAAAGCACAGCCACCTACATTTCCAGAAAATGCTTTTAAACAAACAGCCTTCAATAGACTACTTAGCTGTTAAATTAATCAGGTGAATTCAGCCTAACGTTTAGAGAAATACTACAAATTTTATATATATATCTCGAATTCCCATTTTTAAAATCTGATTATGACTAATGTGCAGGGAACAAGCAGGTTCTATTGTTTAATGAAACATGTTGATGTCTTATTAAAAGTAATTCACAAAAAAGTGCTCAAAATCTTGAACCGTGCAAGCAACAGAGTACTTCAAATTTTTGTATCAAACTGATATTAAATTACTGTCAGTGCATCTAAAGAAGAATGTGCAGTGGGCAGGACATGTGATGTGCACACATACCAAAAAGTAATGAGCATATTAGAGATGAAGGTACTATACAAAAGAGCTGAAAGATTAGACCTATAAAAGCGTCATGTGTTTTTGAATAGTATTGCAGAGACCACCTCATGAAAGCCATACGAGTGCGTTTCTTATAGCGTGACTTTGTTATACAGCTGTAGGGGTGAATATATTGGATGTATGGGCAATAATGAGCTGTTACCACATGCCTGCTTTCACAGGTTTTTGATGGACCTGCCTTGAACAGAGTTGCATAAGGCTGAAAACATGCTGGTTAGGAGGGGATTGTAGTGTGATGAATGTTTAATTCAGCAATAATGACTTACTGAGTGTGTCTGATCTGCATTATCTGTCCAAAGCTACTGTCGAAGGTACAGTAATTGTTAAAAATGTAATTGAAGTGAAGAATTTCTGTGGTAGATGTGTTACAAGTGACAGGCTTCTTTTTGTTCATCCTTGGGTCAGCCGCAAGTCAACAAATATTTCAGACCTATAATAATCGAAATCTTTGTGGTATGCAGGGTTAAAGCACACAACAAAAATTCACATTTATCTGGCACATCTTGCCTAAAATATTATTCTAGACAAGGCAAGCTGTGTTACCTGCATGTATTAATAAATGTTTGTTTATATGCCCATGGGCTGAACTTTCAGCGAAAGGTACACAGGAAGGAGTCAGATTCTTATGAAATGTATATATATATGCGATGCGATGGAAACATCTCTTACAGATATTGCTAGCAGAGGTTTCTCTAAGGCAGATATGTAAAACTCACTCATTTTCAATGCAGTTCTTATGATTTACTGGTAAAAAGCTGTTGTCATGGGACAAAAGAAGAAACATCATGTGTCAAAAGCTGGTGTATCCTTGTCACTGGACTATTTTTGATTGCATTGGCTGGCATTTGCATGTTTTCTGACAGTGGCCGATTGCTATAGAGATTAAGCATCTCACTGGGTTTGAGTGACATTTAAATTACCACTGTGTTTGCCATGCAAATGGCCTGTATCGGCTTATCTGTGATGGATCTGCTAGTTGGAGTGATTGAGAAAGTGATGAATATTAACTAAACCTCCCAAAAGGATGCAGGGAAGACAACACACTGCCTACAATCTCTAGGACGCTGGACTGGCACATAGTTTCTGAGCTGGAAAGACAAAGAATGATGCAGTAATCACAAACCCTCAATGATGGACTAGCGTGACTACCATTATTAGTGTGTCTGTCCACAGAGACTTGCACACCCTGAATAGCTGTGACAGAGCCTTGTTACAATGAGCTGAGCGATGTAAAGCTTCAGCTGCTCTTGCTTCTAATTGCTGAGGAGCAGAAAAGCAGGAGTTGTGACGGGATTTGTCTCAGAATCCCTTTTTAAAATGATTTTTCTGCGATCAAATCATAATCATGTAGCACTTGACTACATTAATGTCTCCATGAGATATGTGGCTTGTCTGGTGGCACGCAACATTTTTGCCAATATTCAATTACTAATATTCAAAGGTCCTCATATACAAGCTGATATGTACCTAAAAACAAACAAACTGAAAAAAAAATTGTTTAATTAATAAGATCTTAATTAAAACAAACAAAAAAAGTAAGAATATTTGGGGTGCTGGACTGGGTCCTGACCCCATCATGTATTTTGAACAATCTGCATGATAGCTAGAAGTTACCAAAATAAATAAATAAATGCATTTAAAATATAGTATAGCCTCTTTTTGCAAAAGTGCAACAAAAATATTGATTACGCATCATGCACTACAAATTCCGGTTCTGAATGTGAATGCTCTTCACACTTACACTGCCTGCATGTAACAAATCCATAAAAAAAAATTGGTCTGCCCACTAAATCTACCTAATATAATACAATGTGTAGGATGCGTTTAAAAACCTATAATTAAATATTCATACAGGTTATAGGCTAAGCTTGCCAACAGATTGGCCAACAATAAGCTAATGACAATAATGAACAAGCATATAATTACACAATCTATAGCTCAGGTTATATGTAACAATATAAAAAAGAATGCCCTTAATTCAGATGTCACACAATATATTGTAAAGTGATTTGAAATAATTTGTAATAGGGCACTAAATTAAAGTTTCTCTCAGGCAATGGAGACTGTTTGGGGTCTTGTTTGTTTGCCAATTGTTCGTGACAACAGCTGTGACGATACGTAATGTCTTTTGAGATTTTCTTAAAAAAGAAATCCTTCTGATATGTCCTCCCCAGGCTTTGTTTTAATATGCTAAAAATAGAATTTTAAAAGTCTGATCCCACTAGTAGAGAAAGACAAGAAGATATACATACAACCCACTACTATGTGGATACAACACGGACATTAAAGTGAGGTATAAAAGTGGCCAGGAGTGCTTACTTTCTGGAGCTGCAGGCCTTGCTGAGGTTTAGGGGCCAGGCTGGAAGAGTTGAGGTTGTAGTTTTTCTGGCTCCGGCTCTCTTTCAAGTGTGCCTGGAGCTTTTCCCTTCTTCTCCTGTAGGAGGCAGCATAATTAGACAAGAATGCAAAATACCATAGGCTTATGGGGACATTTATTTACATAAACACACAAGCATGACTCATTCGCATGCAAACACATCACCCATCATCTGTAAGAATACGTTCTGACAGTTGAGACAGCCAATAGTTATTTTCCCAGGAGATAAAATAATTACTGGTGCACTTAAATGTCACTACATCATTGTTTGATTTTTCTTCTGTCAGTTCGCTCACTCATTGTATCATGTGTTGTATTTAAATTGCTGGGCTGTTCCGCACACACCCCTTCTTGCTCCAGGAGCTCTGACTTGCAGTCAGTTGTTCTTTCCGATGCTTATCTCGGCTCATGGGTAAATATGGATATAGAAACTCAACCGCATGGATCAGATTCATCACAATTTCAGTGACTATTATAACTACTTATGCCTACATAATGCAGCATTTTAAAGCATCAGAGATTCTCTCCGGGGACTATTTCAAAGGCAGGAGTTTTAATTATTCTGCTTCTAAAGTTGGCCAGGAATACATCCCTCCGTTGCAGCAGGTTGTCCACAATAATATCTGAAGGCGTCAGCGCTATTTTACTTGTATTTTTGGGCATTCTGTTAAAAACGAAATAATTTTTATTTTTAATTTTTATAAAATTAGAATTTTAATTTAATAAGTTTTATTTTGAAACATGCATTATGTGGTTGTAGCCGGCGGCAATAACCAGATCGGAAGTTAACTTAGGTCCAGGTGTGTGCGCCCGATGACAGTCTATACTGAATCATCAACTAAGATGTTATGATGTATATTCAAGCTAATAAATCCTTAATTTAGTAATCCGTATGATCAACTTTTTGCCTTATACAAAGAACAATTAGATTCAAAATACAGTACAACAAACCTCATAAATTACACTTGAAATCTGTAAAAAATTAAGTGTTATTAATTTATCTTTGAAAAAATGTTAATAGCTCATAATACAGTAATCCTTCTTATTAACCACACTGTTTTTATCTGCTAAAATATTTTTCTGTAGTAAAATGTCTCGAAATAACACTTTTAAAATTATACGTTCATGTATATTAAAAAAAAAGAAATAAAAATGTGTCTGAATTACATAATTATTCAATTTTAGTACGTAAAACAAGTAGGCTGTGCGGCAGCGCACTAGAATAAAGTTATTGTGTCTTTTAACAAATTAACTTTTAAGTACACACAACGGGCAGCTCTGAGAAGTTAAAGGGAGAAAGCAGTCATATAATGATTGTGAATATATTTGTCTCAATTAAATACTTGAAACAGGCCCATAAAAGCACCAGCAGCGCATTCAATGCATGCCATGGGCCAAAAATGTTTTAATTCATTCCTGTTGGAAAAGTGGCCAGTAGAGCTGAGGGTGCTTTTATGAGAAAGTAATTACGTCCCCACCTCCAGTCATTATGTTTCTGGGTTTCCATAGCAGTCACTCTTTCCTCTAGCTTGTTATATTGTGCCCTTCTTTCAAATGCTATGCTCTGGGGAACAGCTCAAGCTTTGATTAATTCTGAGGTCCACTTACTTGTTCCGACAGTAGAGAGCTATGCAGAGGGTGCCTAGAAAGCTGATCCCCATTGCGATACATGTGATAGACATCACTTGTCTTTTGTACACCTCCTTGCTCTCTGTTGGGACGAAACAAACAGGGATGAAAAACATGAACAAAACATTCGCTGCTATACAAAAAACTAGTTTGTAGCACATATGCACAAGACACATCTACAATGACAACGAATTCAGCACATCACTAAATATCTGTTGCTCTAATAGAACTGGCCTAGAATAAGAGAATAAAACATGGCTGGCTGCACTAGTGGGAGCTTGATCATCCGAAATGCTAGTTTGCAATGCGGCAAAAACCCCTATGTAATTGTCAGGGAGTCGTGAAACTGAATGGCTGAAAAGAGGCGAGTAATAGATGTTGTTATTTATTTATTTATCTATCTCTTCGGGATGGATGGTACAGGACTAGTGTTTAAACCTAAATGGACACTATTAAGTGTGAAAAATAGCAGCTGTCATTTCTCATATGAAAGAGTAAATCACGCTTGTCTTCACAACTGTTAATAGGCAATCAATCAGATTATACTCAGACACAACACACTCTACAAGAGCTGCCACTAACTTCACACTGAACACACTGGAGTATAATGAATGTGTCGACTGCATGGCTGTGAGTCTGACTAGTAATATAGCAATCACAAGCTTTACAAGGTCAGACTCAAAGCAGTGTTAACCTTGCAGATGAAATTAACATGGTAAAGTCATCATGGCTACCTAAAGTAATATCACACTTCCTTGAGTGCATTTCAGTAACCTTCACAGGCTCTTATTTTAAGGAAGGAAGGAAGACTACAGATCTACAGAAATTTATTTATTATTTTTCATGCTATGCCTTTTGAGTTTACTCATTCATATTTCCATGGGTGGTCCTTCTCCTCTCCCTTATAGTGTTGGTGGTAATATACATATATTGGATAATCTATTATATCATCACGGTTCATATAAGCCCAATAACTTGCAGAAAAGATCAATAAATGAAAGTGGAAAACCTTGTGAAACTAATCAAGCATGGCTCAGTTTTTAATATTTATTCATTGTCATGCTTCACAAATTGACTTTATTCCCATGCCATTATGTGTCCATCACATAATTAAAGTGATTGGAAACCCTGGAAAACAAAAAGGGAGGAGGAGAGATAAGAGGAGGTGGGATGTGTTAGCACATCCTCTCTCCCACACATTACCTCATCCTCTTCCACATATCATTGATCCTCTCAAAGAGAAGAGAGTGATGGGTTAGAAAAGTGGGGTGTTATGTTCATTTTAGCCATTATTTCATTCGAGCCTGCTATTAAAGCCCATACTTTATTATGAACTATATTAGTTCATATAACATTTACTTTAACAAAGATTATTAAATCGTGTAATAAGTGCATTGTTCATTGTTTGTTCAAGTTAGTTAATACATTAACTAATGGTAACAAATTACACCTTATCGTTACCAAAAATATTTTTTACCTCAAAACTGAAAGCTCTGTTGTGCAGAAAACACAATAAAAGAAACTGCTTTTACATTTATGCAGTACATTTGATTAGAATAATAAATCCTAATCCACCCAGAGCCCCTTTTGTTTCCTAAGTATTATTATTATGATGATGATGATTATTATTTTCCCCATATAAAATACTGGAGTGCCGTTGGTCAGCTCAATTAATGATAAATAAAACGTTTTTTTTCCACATTCAAGAAAATGTTTTTTGTTTTTTGGTGTAAATCAATGATCAGGTATCTACAGTAATTAGGGCAATTCCACTTATAATTAGGGAGCAACAGGTAATTTATCTCAATTACATTACAACTAGTGCAGGGCTGTGAGAAATACACTTGCCTGCCATTGATTAAGGCACCCACAGACAGAAAATATAACCTACAAGACTACAAGAAGTGCATCCTACTAATGACACCCACTGCACTCGACATAAAACCTTCAGTCCTCAGCACATTACTTTGCTTGAGAGATTTTCTCAGGATTACGCGCACACAACCGTAATATTTTATTCACAGTAAGGATGCATTAATCTTTATCAAAAGTTGCAGTGCATGTTTGTATTAACATTGTTAAAAACACTTCAAATTAATGTTGGTCTTTAGAACTGTTTTATTCATCAGTGAATCTTTGCAGTGATAAATATTAAGTACCAATTCCAGTTCCAACAAAAAATTATTAATCAGCCTATTAGAATGATTTCTGGACAATGTGATGCTGAGGACTGAACTAATAAATGCTAAATAAAAACAAATTTAAATCTACTAAATAGAAAAATAATTATAAAACAATATTAATATGTCTTTGGTCAAATCAGTGCAGTATTGCTAAGCATAAAGCTCTTAATGGTTTTATAGAGTGCATTATAAATAGACTTTGTTTATAAAAAGACAGTCCTAAATAAATAGTCACTACTGTATATGAGTTTTACATTTTTTTCTCCATTGCTTTGACAGCTCTGTCTAGACATTTCTTTTTTTTTGACACGTGATGCGCACCACTGAGTGACAGCAATGCAGTGGAATCTGCTTGCTGGTTTTCTCTTTACACATCAGTACATAGAGCTCAACTTTTTTTTTTTTTTGAGGATTCTGAACTGTCAGTTCTGGAATAAACACAAGTATGGTATTTTTCAGTCACACTTGTGAAGTATCAGGTTTGTGTGTAAGTGTGACCTGAGTGTGCACTAGGGCTGCACGATTTGGGAAAAATGTCACATTGCGATTATTAAGGTCAAAATTGCGATTTTTATACGAAATATAAGTGGTTGGACTCAACTTGCTTGTTATTAAGGAAAATGCACACACAGATAACTAATAATGCTGAAACCTGTATTTCTCAACTGAGATACAGTATACAGTGCAATCTATCTACAACTAGAAATGAACAATGTTGTCAAATTAAAACTAAATTATACAAAATTTAATAACAGTAATTAAATTACATTAACTTTAAAATAAAATGAAAAAGTCAAAAGTACAGATAAATAAAACAAATACCCATTTTTATATTTTTACACGTCCCAAAACATTTTAGCAGGATGTAACACATTGCACATGGCTCACAGTGTTCGGAGAACACTGGAAAATACGACAGGAAGATGCCGGTATAAAAGCACAACTAGCGCGCGCTGCTTACGTGTGCAGGGTAAATCACTCATGCTTAAAGCTACATTCGCGTCTGGTGTGAACTAGTGTTGTCAAAAGACCCGGTACTTCGGTACCAAGTCGGTCCTGAAAAATTTGAAATGTTACTGTACCAGGTTTTCTGAAGTACCGGTAGTACCGAGCAACGGGTAAACCCGGTTCTTGCTGCACTACCCGAAAGGTGCGCGCTGCACAGGTGCTTCTTCATATAAACAGAGAGAGATGGCGATCAGCGGTGCTACTGATGGGGCGGCTCTGAATCTGCTCGTTGAAAATAAAAGGAGGGAATAGCCACGTGTGGAAATATTATTTTTGCTTTTGAGGCTGATGTAGGGCTGGGCGATAGGACGATTTTTTATCGTGGACGATAAAAATTACTCCACGATCAGCCACGCACTTTATTCTCTTTAGAAGTCTTGCTGTTTAAACATTTCATATGTGTGCAATCCGGACGCGCATTTTCAACAAGTACGCCTGAAGCGCTCAAATTATGTTTATTTGTAATGTGTATCTATTTAAATAACAAAGACAAAATGACAACAATTTTTATCCTTGCTCATTTTGGCCTAAATATCTGCGCTTCTTTATTTTAGACTTTGTTACCTTGAAAGGCTTTGTTTTTAATAAAAAAGGCAAATTAGTTTGTCTGTACTACTCAGACAAATGACAAAGAATCATCGTAATATGATATTTTTGCCATATTGCCTACCCTAGCCCTGTAATTTAAATAGTCTTAAAAAACCAACTTGAAAAGGAATCGTGATGAAAATCGTAAATTGTGATTTCCCCAGAAAAAAATTGTGATATATTTTTTCCATATCACCCACCCCTAGGCTGATGACAAGCGCAGCACCATTGATCACTAAAAACCCATCTGCAAGCGTTGTCATCAAAGTTTTATGTCAAAAGGAGGAAATACATTGAACCTTATAAAACACCTCAAACATTGCAATTTGCTTATTTAATCGTTAACATAAGGACGGCTAATGCTAACGCCAGTATCAGAATAAAGTTTCTTTATTAACTATTTAATGCTCCTATTTAAACCGTTTAAAACAGGACATAATAGTGCACTCTTTTTACACACTAGAGGCTTTTAAGTGACCTGTGTTGCCAAAATATGTGTGAGACCTGAGGGCCGAACAGACAAACCGGACTTCATGGCAGACCAGAGTCGTAAAGCTGATCAATGGACATCTCAGACGCCTCTCTGTCTGTGAAATGGTAACTAACTGGTCAGTCAGGAGACTGAAGACACTCAGGGTATTGTTCTGCTGAACCTCCCAGTGACTTGATTAACTTCACAACCAGCTCATAAACAATGAATCTCAGAGCCTAATACATTAACACCGGACAGCTAATGTTCGGAAGATTGGAACCATCTGCCTAAGTGTTGAACTTTGACATCGGGCAATGTAAATTTCTGACAAAGGACAATTTTCATAAACAATGGCTAATTCATAGGCTGAGAACCTCTGCACAGGAATGACCCGGTCATCCGCAGAGCCTCGGACGCACACACACAAAAAAGCTGCACTTCTCAGTCTTACGAACAAAGGGACAGAGATAAAGGGCGCAATATTTGGAAAAAGAATCCTAAATGTGCTTTAGGTCTATCAGAGACCAAGGTGTATGTTGCATTTCATTCATGAGTTCTGCGCTGTTATCATTTAATGTGTA
>JAUCMT010000024.1:6507688-6517763 GCA_032357475.1 Enteromius thamalakanensis | reverse complement strand
GCATTTGATAAATAAAGTTTAATTCTCGTCATTATACATTACCATTACTCTGTTGTTCTATTTGATAATGTTCAGTGATTTGCTACAATCTGTATTGTTAAAAGCGCTATATAAATAAAAGTGACTTGACTTGACTTGATGTGACGTATTTGTCACATTAAGATAAATGGTAATGAGCTGCTCAATTAATTTAGCTGAATCAAATGCAAAACCTTTATTACTTCTTGAAAAAAGTTTTTATCTCCCTAGAAAAGACTAGAAAAAAAACTTTTGATATATATCAAAATATGTGTGGAATATACTCTTATAAAGCAAAAAACGGATACATTTTATTTTAATTTTTCTTCATTCATTTTGCACATTTTCGAGTTATGAAAAAAAAAAATCTAAAAATGTATTTCTGGTTAAATAATATACATGAAAGGGTAGAATTTTGATACGTTACAAAAGAGTTTAAGTAAAATGTAATGGTCACAATTACGTAGCTTTGAAAAATGTTTCGGCAAAGCAAATAAAATGCAAAAACTGTATTACTACTTAAAAAGGTTTTTGTTTTTTTTCCTAGTAAAGTAATACTTTTGATGTATGTTGTGGAAAAGCAAAAAACTGATAAAATGTATTTTTTTCAGTTGAGAAGTAAATGCTCAATGTAACAAACATGTAACATCAAAAATTTATAATTAACGCCCAATGTCACGTATATGTAACTTTACAGACCACTCACAAGGAGGGGTTGAATTTTAAAACAACTGCATAAACATGTTATAAGTGGTCCATTTGGTCTGTTGTATATGCCTCATAATTGGTCCGGGTCCTCATTGGTTAAATGTATAATAATATAATTTCCCTCTTTTTGTCCCCAGTTCAAATAAATGCAGTCTTGGTGCACATAAAAGACTTGATAGACGTGTTTACTAAATGTTATCATTCAGTTAGTCAAGATAGTGAAAAGTGAGCTTCCTGCCTAGGTTAACTCCCAGTGCACTGTAAGTAATGAATTATAGCTCTGAAACACAAGACAGCCATTTTAAAGATTTGATTTAAGTATGATTTATGCAGTAGTTGTGTCAGAATATAATCTTATCTTTGAGCAATGCAACTATGAGGCTTAATGAGAGCCCACTGAGCAACTGTTCATTGCTAGCTTCGTGTTAATGCCTTACCTTGCTGCAGAACCTTTAAAACAAAACTGAACCCATTTCTGCATTCCTGATCCGAAAAGAAAGATGTAAATGAACCCACGAGAGACCATAAACTCTCTACCCATAGAGCCTGAGGCTACAAACGACCAGCTGAACCCCATTTACTTACACCAACAGCATCAGAGTTAATGGATGGATGAGTTTTTGGATGCATATGTGCATGTGAGCTTTCACATGTGAGTGGGTGGCTTTGAGAAAGCCATGGCAGTAGAATCAGTTTAGATTCACATCTAAAGAAGAGAAAGCCCCCTGAGCAGTCTCAGAGTCATTCCGTTGTTCATCCCTGGAATACTCAAACAGAATGTTTTAGCCCAACATTAATTAGTTGTAGATGTAAAGATACACTAAAAGCTTAGAAAACAATGCATAGATTAACATGAGATAAAATGTTGCAGGCTAAGTGATCCTTCATGATGAAGAATACTGCGCATAACATAATGAAAATTAAATATTACAACCACATCTGCTACATTTTCTGATTAAATGTGAGCAAATTCATTTCCAAACCTGATTTATAAGTGTTACAAATGTGCACTCATCTATAAATGCCACGTTCATGATAAATTGGGGGTTTCCTCATGAAGATGACATTGTGTAAGTTGTTTTTCTCTTTCTTTCCTACACAAAGACACACAAAGGTCATCTCTGGGCGCCCCCTCCTGTTTGCTCCTCCTCTACAGTGTAGAATTAATGGAAAATGCAATGGATACCTTCAAGATGGTCTGCAGACTTCAAATGTCCAGTTGTGCTCCTGCTCCACAAAAAGAATAGTTTTTTATGAGATCTGCCACTTTAAGGACGATCATAAACTACAATCAATCTCTAAAAGAAAATGGATAATAACCAAGCCTAATCAAATATCTCCAAATCCCATAAAGCTTCCTTCTCATAAATGTCAGAAATTTAATGCATTCTTATTTGCTCATAATCTTGCAGCTTGTGTAACATGTACTATTGTGCTGTGAGCTTTTTCAATACTCTTGTCCAAGCCGTACAGTAACTACATTAGTATATTTGAATTAAGCAATAATACCTACTCTGAGATCATTTTTATCTAGCAGTGTTTCCCACACGTAGACGAATTCTGACCGCCACAGATTCAACACAGACCAAAAAAAAAAAACAATCAATACCGACCGTCACATTTGCTGTTATTGTGCCATGAAATGCAGTTTTAAGAGTATTTCAGGCAAGAATGTAGTTGTTTAAAACACAAATCTGCGGTTTATTAAAAATCAAAGCGCCTATTTAAAAGTTTGCTTCGCCGATTTGGGAGCCGCGAGCTTCACGTGATCACCGGGTGATCCGCTGAGGGTATGGAATTATTTTTGCGCCAATAAAAATGAACGAAACTTTATACAACTGAATGTAACTTTCCAAGAAACGATCAAAAATATTCCACTGCAAAAGAAGAAAAACACAATGAAAATGAAAAAATTAACTCAGTCGCACGAATTTAACATGCTCTTCATATATGCTTCATTCTTTGTTAATGATTTTCAAAGAATCGTTATCGCGAATCATGGATTCTGAGTGCGTTGCCACAGCTTTCACTTACGCTTCGCAATTTTTCGTTTGCTGTTTTGGCACAAACCTTTCGTAGGGGCGGGCTTAACAGCAATCTACTCTGATTGGCTAATGAGCTTTTGATGGACAGTTGCTCTCTGACTTTCTCATTAGCATGTTAAATTCATGCGACTAAGTTCATTTTTTCATTTTCATTGTGTTTTTCTTCTTTTGCAGTGGCATATTTTTGATCGTTTCTTGGAAGATTACGTTCATTTTTATAAAGTTACATTCATTCTAATTGGCACAAAAGTAATTCCATACGAGGGCAGCCTCACCGCGGCTAGTAATTCTGACACTTGCTGCTGCCTCCTGATGTCTCTGTAATTGTTTAACATGAGGTAAAATTCGTTTTGGGTATATCTCATAGGCAAACTGGTTTAATGAATCTGTTATGTATTTCCTTTTTATTCCTGTTTTTATGAAAGCAAGAAGATGTATCAGAGAAAATTATTTTGTCTTCCATAGTTTCGGAATTCTGCCTCCGTTTGCTAGTAATCACGTCATTACTAGAGCAAGCTGCTGATTGGTTAACTTGGCGCGAATTTTCGTTTCGCACGATTGGCGCCGCAGGATGTGTAATCGCTTTTTTGCATTGACTTAACATTTAAATCACTCGTGCTTGACGCATTCGCGTCCGGTGTGAACGCACCTTTACACACACCCCTCCCCTCCGTGCACTCCACATCTGCATCTCACACACACGAGAGCGCAAATAGTCGCTTATAGGTGTACGTTAAGTTTAATGTATGCTGATTTTATCAGACGATGTTGCGATAATAAATCAGGCTTTAAGGATTACACTGAGAGTGATTCCTGTGTAGTTTTAAAGTTTAATATTTATACTTGTATATGACTACAGAAAATATGACGCAATGACGTCACATATATATGCTAATTAATGTGACATCACCTGCTGCCACAAGTCTCTCAAAATCCTGTGGGAAACACTGTCTAGTTTTCACTGCATTATTCAGTGCCTGCCATTATAAGAACTTTAGTGATATGAGGCATCTGGGACATGAAATCAGCTCTCATCACACAAAGAAAACCTGCTGGCAACGGTACAGCTACAGTTTTATAATCAATCAATTAACAAACAAAAAAACTGAAAGAAGAAGAAAAAAAAACAAAAACACATTTTGCTGGATTTCCTTGCCCTTTTCTCTAATATAAACAATCATTACAAGTAAAAAATATCAGAAATGATCACGCTGGACTGGCTGAGCAGTCACAGCTGGACAGAGAAAGTGTTTTGCCACCCTGCTTTACAAATCAGAGATTAAAGTAAGCTCCTGAAAGGCCAGCCACAATGTTCACCCAAACCCCCCACCTGCTTTCACTGAGAATGCCACCGAATTTCACACACAGACTTTGTAGCTCCAAAAAAAGACATGAGGGTGAGATACAGAGGATGACAGAGAGAGAGAGTGAGACGGTGAAAGACTTAGTAAAATAGAGGTGTAAAAAGTAACAAAAAAAGCTTTTTCACACCAGATGCAAATGTATTCTAGTGGAATATTTCTAAGGTCTTCTCAACCTTTTTAGGTCTATGACCCATTTTTTGGGTTGCAAGATACATACAACCCCCAAAACCTCACCCATGCACAGCATTAAGCTACAGTCTGAAAGATAGCAAATTAAGTTGTAATATATACAGTAAAAAAACAGTTTGCCAACTGTATAATTATTGACTCTGAAGCTGTAACAAATAATTTGGGCATCCCTTCATTGGCACTCATCCTGTCTAATGGGAGGATTGAGGGTTGTGTGTCGCACTGCAGCTTGTCAAAGTCCGACATGATAATTAAAAGCGTATTCATCTCATCTCCGCTGTTCTGGCCAACTTGGAACAATATTTGGTCCTGCAATGTAATGTAATCAAGAACGCTGAATCCTGCTTAACACAGTGCTAGCAAATGGTACACACATCCTAAGAGCATTCAGTAAACGAAACTCACGCATATTCACCTTATTGCGCCTTATTAGAAGGTATATATATATATATATATATACACACACACACACAGAGAAACACATAGACACCCCATCTGCATCTTTGTTGAGCCAATGAGGGGCTGTAAGGCCAAGACTGAAATCTTTTACCTCAGAGATTATTAAATGCCATTACTTGTAAACATCTTCTACATCCAATTTCAAATAAACACATGAAGAACAAAGCACCTGCAGCATTAATTTCATTTCACGAAGGCTGTTAGGATTTTATCTGCAAATTGTGTGAACGACCGATCTTATAAACGTTTAAGTTAGAGCCCTAATAAAAAGTTAACTAAAAGTTCACCTGCTGATGAATCAGTGTTACAGGTGGGCTCCTGCAATACCCACCTTCTAATCAACATTAGGGTCTGATGTCAAACAGAACTTTACCTGACTTTCTCTTTCCACGCTTTTGCAAGCAAATGCCCACACACATGCACACTGACACACCTAAGGACTGACTAACACTCACGTCTTTGTGGGCACACTGGATGTGGGTGACTCATCAGTTTAGCTGCCTAAGCCTACAAACGGTCTCAAGGATCTTTTCTCAAGCTTTTGAGACAGTTTCATGACATACCAGTAGATAACACAGCCAGAAAAAAAAAAGGTCCAAATTGGACAGCTGTATGTGATGAGAACAGGCAGGGCCATGGGATCCCGACAGTCATGAATAATGACTATAGCGGGTGCAAAATGGTCTCTCACTGGCTCATAGGTCATGTTCAACCAGAGCTATACTAAGGATATGGGTGAGTAAAAATGATTTGCAGCCTATGGTCTTCAAATAGGATCAGAGGAATCTATGAAAAGCAATAGGCCATGTTTAATATAAAGGATATCTTGTTCTATGCTAATCTATATCTTGAAAGCGTCATCCACAGAAAATCTTGAGTTGTTCGACAAACGCAGGCTGACTGTGTAAGTTGTACTCCAATGTGAGCAAACAAAGTTAGAAGTGAGTACGGCTTGCTCACATTTGATATAATCATTGTACTGTATGTCTTCGTATCGAGCGAGGGTATCAGACGCTCTCAGCGTCTTCAAATGTGCTAAAATGAGCCATTAAGATATCCATTTTCATCAATCCCCTACCATTAAAGCCATACAAGCATAACGCCTTCTTCTGAAGCGCTGCTATGACCTTTATTTTCAATTGGTGGTCAGTATTACCATCAGTTAAAGCAGTAACAATGAGACATTTGCCGTAACAACTGCCATTACAAGTGAAATGGCAAAGTTTGTCCAGTATTCTGAGGTGGAAATGATCATTGGATACGCTGAGACAGCTGGTGGACAGACGCAGCAGGACAGAACCAATTACTGTCCTTTTCTCCTCCCTTCCCTTCTGTCTTCACTTTCCTTTGCTATTCATGTTACATCAGAGTTACAAAAGTCTTTTATGAACCGCTAGACAGACTGTACCTGTCAGCACTATCTTAGCTCCCCATTGTTTGTCATTGTAAGGATGATGCTGTGGTCCTCCCAGGGAATTATGGGTAATAACTCTGAAGTGTTGGTGGCTTGTGAATAAAGGTGAGGAGAGGATGCCTACGAGGCAGATTGACAGACTAAGGGACGCTGGGGAGATTGAGAGGCTTAGGAAGAATTATTAAAGGAGAGCCTCATAATGTTTAGACACTAAGGAGGCCGGAGGACTGACAGAATCCAGCACTGTGAAATGAGAGGAAGAGGTCTGCCAGCACAGACAGATCTGAAAAGCCGCAGATGTGTGTTTAGACGAAGATGAGATAAGACGAGATTGTTAGCTACAAAGCAAACTTGATAGTTTAAACTTTCTGAGTGATAGAGGACATTCTGTAGAATCAAAGAAACTATGAATCAAAATTGTGGACTGGGCCACAAAATTCCATTTTCACGTTTAATAGTATACACACACAAGATTTTTAGCTGAATTTGGCAACAATTTGCAAGTCGTCACTGGTTAGCAGCTTACATTTCAATAGAAAAAGATTTAAAAAAAAAAAGAAAATTGTACAAAATATAAAAATATAATTTAACATTTTAAGATCCCTTGAAAAACCAATCAGTGCTGGGCAATGCTTAATTGCAATTAATCATATCCAATATATATGTATATTTTAAGATATAGTTACATGTTCATAGCATTTACATTTATGTAATATATTTACAGAATTTAATTGTTTATAAATATATTCAAAAATATATATTTTTAAATATATACATGCATGTGTGTGTGAGCATACACATAATAAATATACAAAGTACACACACATACTGTATTACGTGCATAAAAACTTTTATTTTTGATGTGATCATTGCCCAGCACTAAATTTAATATAATATCTTATAAATATTATTAGTATTTGCATAACGAATACATGGTTCTCTTTAATTGGGTGTCAACTGAGAAATTAATCAAAAATTATCTTGGAATTGGATCTTGACTTAAAATTGAATCGAATCCCAAGGAATCTAAAGTTGCTTGTAACAGTGAGTGGGTGACATTTCCTAGTGATTGCAGAGAAATTATATCGACTCGATTTACATAATCTGCAGCACCGAGATTCACGTGTGAACATGATGCCTCTGTCTTTGATAACTAATCATGCCTGTGACTTGCCCTTTAAATGAAAAGTTACAAAAGGCCAATAACACTGTCATCTAGTCAGAGAGGCTGAAATGATGACAAGAAGCTCTTATAGCTGAAATAATTCAAATATAAGCAGCCCATGGCTGCGAGAACCCTTTCTAATCAGCAAGTCTGACAATTACTTACCCCCTCTCACCTGCTGCCTTTGGCAGAGCCATCATCACAAAGAGACTGCTAATAACCACTGACTTCCTTTTCAGTAAACAGACACTGTGATCAGCAGGGAATCTGGGCAACCAAAATGAGGGATCTGTTCTCGTAAAGCTTTGAAATTAGGAGGAGGCCCTCAAAGTAACAATAACAAACAGATAACTCCACAAATAAACAGCAGGTCTCTTTGGAGGCGCGTGAAATTGAGAGCTAATAGGTTGCTGTCAATCAAACAGAATAGAAACGTACGCGCCACAAAGTGGTGATGTGTATTAAACCCTGAGTGCATAAATCATGTCGTACATGATTGCTGTAAATCAGATCCTTTGAACATTCTTGACATTTGCCTGAATTGATGCCAGATGGAGGCTAAATTGAGTTATCACAGGAAAATGCGAAAAGATGACCGTCTCCAGGCAGGTAGCTAATAGAAGCTCAACAGGTTAAAAATTAGCTTTGCTACATGCATTTTATTTTCAGCTAAGATACATAAAGAAGAAACATAGCCCTTATAACCCTGCCTACCTGGCACGTTGCCAAGGAGACTGCAACATAAGAGGACGCAGTGAAAATCAGCATACAATTCACATATTTTTCTTTATGAAGAGACAAGATCTGGATCTCACTGTAAATGACCCATCTGAAAGCATTACCTCAGACCTGGATAAATATTTTACAAGTATGAACAAGCAGAATTGCACAAGGCCTCAACAGATGAATTGCAGCAATCAGCATAAAGCTTCCGTTTACACTTGTGTTATACTTTCCCATGCGGTAAGGTAAATTGCCTTTAGTGACTGCAAACCATTAGCATTGCCCCAATGATACTGCAATTGCCTTTGTTGTGTGATGAAGAAAGGGAAGATAGACACCTCATCAAATAACATGCACTTTTTGGTTCTGATCAAACAGTGAAGATAAACATTTATGCAACGATAGGGTATTCATAACCTTAATATCAATTTGAAACCCTCAAATTGGAAGGACCCTCACTTGCCATTTCAGTTAAAGTAAAATTGACTAAAATGAATATGATATGTTTTATGAAGTATATTTATGTTAAAATGCTGTAAAGGGTACTATACTGCTTGAATATTACGTAAGGAATAATTGACGACGGGCCGTTGAATTATTAGATAAATAATGCACACCTCAGAACGTTCGTCAGCCAATCAGATTCAAGCATTCATTAGTATAATGACTTTTAAATGTGTGGTAACTGTACAAAAACAAAGATGATCAAGAAGGGTGAAAAGATAAAGAACTAAATTGCTGCGTTCATGTTTTTTTATCTCTTTAAAGGCACAATAGCAACTGATGTTGCAAGAGAACATTCACATCAAATCTCTGATGTTTTAAGAGAAAACCGTACATCCTGTCCTATCTACTGTGAAGATGTGAAAGGCATATTTGCCTTTATAGTGTGTACTTCTTTCCATCAAATGAATCAAGAACTGACGGTAGATCAAGAAAGTGAGAGGTACCTTAGCTTAAACTACAGATGAGCATGAATTTGTTTAATATGAGAGATTTTGAAAATCATATTTAGAGAGGTCAACGATGGAGACATGCATGTTTCATTACATGTCTTGCCTTCTCTTCCAATAAAAAGAAAATTCCTAATTCCCTTGGAGTGTAGACATGTAGTGTTTTATCTTACAAATGTTTGGCTTTGGCTGCTCGATCCTTGGTGCCATTCAGAAAACGACTGTAATAATTCAGAATATATGTTCTTCTTGACCCAGGGTCAGGTGCTCTGATGAATATATATGACACTGTGAGACATAATGGAATATTTGGATGCAAGCAAAAGGCAGAAGAATGCAGATGAAAGATATAACTTCACCTTATCTTACCCTGTGAAGGTACTAGGAATGGATGGCAAATAACTATTCATAAACTCAAATTCTACACAAAAACAAATTATACAGAGACTCCACCTAGACGTACCCCCACTAAAAAGACAGTTTAGACAACATTACATCTAAAACTAAAATTTTAATAAGTGTTTTAGCAAAAATATGGTGCTTTCGAAACCTCAGGCTATCTTGCCTATCTGTAAGTGCATTACTACAAATGCATTTCCTGTTTTATTTGACAAACTGAGGAATGAGCTAAAATTTTTTAATAACCTACATGCCACAGATGTTTTTTTTTAAGCTTAACTTGAATTTAACCCAGAATACATTTAGCCACGTCAACCTTTGGAATAAGGTCATCATAAAGTTTAAGCAGTATAACTTTTAAAATGAAAAGTAAAACACTTGCTACCCATAAATAATATTTAAATAAATATATATTACCCACGCAAAATAATGTACTTTAAAGTGCCTCTATTATGCCATTTTAAAGGTGGCTAATATTGTTTTATGAGTATCTTAAAACAGGTTTACATGTATGCAAGGTCAAAAAACACTTTAGTTTTCTCTAAAAATAGATTTTATTTGACCCCATTTCTAAATGATTCGTAAACGACTCGTGTGAAGCAGTTCAAAGACTCGTTTTCTCTAAACCCCTCCCTCCC
>JAUCMT010000024.1:6484305-6507588 GCA_032357475.1 Enteromius thamalakanensis | reverse complement strand
TGGTTTTTATTCTCATTGGATTGTTATTAAAGCAGTTTAGTCAGCTGTAAATATGGCTTGACCCCAAAAATTTCTAACAAAAGGTTTTTCGGTGGATTGCAGTAGGATCACTCATTCTACGTTGATTAATCTTTCAGAAGGGCATATAAAACAAATTAACTGTCAGAGGACACAGCGTCTTCTTCACACAATGAAATTGTAAGAAATATGAAGAGGACGTCGAAGAACTTGATGAAGATGTTTATTACAATTTAGCAGTAACAAAATACAGAGCAGCACTTCGGATTCAGCGGAGTAAGAATGAACCCCGAGCCTTCTCAACTTGAACATTTTATACTGTATTACGCTCATATCCTCGATGGACATGTAAATGAAGTTTCGTCTTGAATGTAGATTGGGATAACAGAGCAGACGATAGCCTCTTGTTCACATGTATATGGTGAACCAACCAATTGTTACAGTGAGGGGATTTATTCATTATATGGGTTAATAGATGATTCTTGATGGTCTACTGCCGTTCCCACATTCTAGCTGTGAAGTGACACCCTGAAGAGAATCTTTACATCTTACTGAGATTGGGAAGAATGATCTCTATGATAATCAAGCTTGTAGTGAAAGGAGAGTATTCTAACTAGTGAAGGTTTTGGGCCGAGGCAGACTAATAATTTCTTAAAAAATCCAGGTGGAAATTGGGGGCGGGGCAAGTTGTTCGCGACGTAGAACGCGGGGGGACATTATGCAAATATGTTACTTAGTGACGTGACTCGGTAACAGAGTAAGATTCATACTGCTGACGACTCGTGTAGGCGAATGTGAGTCGACTCTTGTTTTTAATAGACAATAACTTTATTTATCCTGCACTGTCAGCGTCACAACTTTGCAGATAGTTTATGTTCACATACAGCTACATGACACACTGCATGAACGATCATGTTTGAAAAAGCATAATAGGGGCACTTTAAAACACATGATTGACTGTTTGTTGTTCTGGACCCCTGTGACTTTCATTTCATGGACAGAAGAAATAAAACCATGCAGGCCTGGAAAGAAAGATGATTAAATGATGACCAAAGTCATTTTGAAATCTCCATTACGGTGTAGTTATTGTTGTAATTGTTACCCATGAAGAAAATCAGCTAGAGGTTGGAGGGACAGAGGTTTAGAGATGTTTGATGAAAGGCTTGGCTGTATAACTCAAGGACACCGTGACCCTGGGTGTCCCTGTCTCCGCTGAATATTGCTTTTAAGAGCGCCAGTACAGGAGAGACTTGGCTATGTGTGTGCCTGTCCTGTCAGTGAACCCATTACTGGCATCTTAAAATTTAAACACTGAAAGCCTGTCTACGATTTTTTCTGAACTGATGAAGATCGTGTGTATCCGAAGAGCCAAGAGCACCATCCGAACAGAAAGGATACCACTGAGATTACAGAAAATTTAAGAGCTGTAAAAGCTCAGTAAGTCATCCTGTGTGCGTGACCTGTACGTGTAGGGTCACATGTATAAAACGATGTGTCATGTTTAGTTGGCCAACATAAAATATGTGTGCGGCTTTTATTTCACAATAGCCATTTGTCACAGCACTAAATTCTCCTTCAACAGAGCTATTATTGTCTGAATTGAGTGGTAAGCTCATTATTCACAATTTGCTGTTGTGACACGTCTGAAATTGGTTACTCTGCTGTGCTTAATTCTATTTTTCGTTTGCCCAATAGGTGGCTCCTAGTCTCTGTGCCAAAAGTGATAAGAAGTGGCTAAGACTTGGCAGTCTTGTGGAGCAAATCTGTGCCAAACTCTGTCAGGGTGCCATTCAGAAGATTACAGTGGTGTTCATTAACCTTCAAGTCAAGTAGCAGAAACAGAAACAGACCAGAGCAAAATGCTGTTTATGAACACACACTAATGTATATCATCATGCCAAGCGGTGACTTTGTCGAAAGGGAACCCCAAAAAATTTGCAGTTAATTCATAAACCATCAACAACTTTGTTGTAGGACTGATAAATATGCTACAATAGATCTGCAGTGTATTTGAATTAAGGCATTGTCTTTTGCAACACGAACATGCTTCCTTTGTATGTAAATGAGGTTTTTGGAATTGGATTGCAGTTATGCAGTGATGTTGTATAGTTCTAGTAAAATATGTCAGTGGCAGTTCGCCTGATCCTCCACATCCTGGCACTCAAAATCAGGCTTACAAGATAAGAAATTGTCCCATGCAGATTTTCTGGGCACATTTGCACTGTAACCTGACTTTTGCAATTCCTTGAAACAATTGGAAGCATTAAGGAAATAAATGCTATACATATATTGTATTTAGTTTTTTCTCTCAGTATCTTATAATCTGCATAAATATGAGTTTTTGGCCTGGCATTACAGACAGGCCTTAGACTAAGCCAATATTAGGCCATTGTTCAATTAGGACATTTTTATGTCTTAGAAATAACATTACGGGTGCATCTTGAGACAAAACAAAGGTATTGACATGTTTTAAGATCATTTAGTTTAAGTTTCTTACAGCTGAAACAGCCCAGACTTAAATTTTAGTCTGGAAATAGATTTAAAATCTCTGTGAAACGGGGTATATGATAAAACAGATCAATGTGCTGTGCTAATACCTTCTCTGGATATAAAATATGAAGGTTATCCTGTGATATGTGGGCATGTGAGTGTGGAGAAGATCAACAAACAGAACTTATCATCTTCAAGCTCCATTCGTGATTCATCAAGTGGGCTTACTCACTGCACACAACATGCAATCACTACCTGTACATGTTTGCACACACACACACACACACACACACTTAGGAGCATTTTCTATGTATGTCATAGAGTACACACTCACTGCCTTATTCGATAAAATTGTATACATCATTCAGAAAAGAGACATTCAGGTTTGGTAGATGCGTGTGAATATACGACCATTAGCTGAGTGGGTGGGAAAATCTAGAAATCTGTTCCTGTCAGAAAAATATGAAAATGTTGTGACACTTTAGTAATGACAAGGTTTCTATGACAACAGTGCCTGTAAGACAGCAAACTGCAAAGCCTTGTTGTTATTGGCAAATGAATGCATAAATGCATTATGGTCCACTGAGGTTAAGCATTCATTTGGGTTAGAAGCTGAAAGTTATATAGCCATTTCTCTCTATTCAAATCAGTGACCCAGTACACTCATTTCAAAACAATTTCAAAAGGGCTGTATAATCCATAGACTGTACAAGTGGTATTTTTCTGTTAACTTTAGACACAGCAGAGTAAAAATTTATGCGATTACATGCATCTGATTTATTAAAGCAAAAAGCAAGTGTACTCACTTGGGTCAGACAGGATGGAATCAGTCTTGGGCAGGAACTGGTCACAGCGAATGCCCTGGAAACCCTCTTTACACCTGATTAGGAAAAAAAAAAAAAAAGAAAGACAATTAGTAAGCAGTTTAACAGATGCTTTTATCAAAAGCAATGTATTTTCACGGGGTTAAGCACTGTAATAGGCTTGTTCAGTGTGGGGGAAAATACTGCAACATTTGGCTATTCTGGTGATATAATAAGCATTTTCATATTTCTGTAATTATATTGTAACTTTTAATTAAAACAAGGTTGAAATGAACTTTTCAATAAAAAAAGGTCAAATCTAAATGTTAAATGTCAAAAACTAAAGTAATAAAATGACTTAAACTGAACTGTAATAAAAATAAAAAGCTGAAAAAAAAACCCTAAATTAAAATGACAAGCTTAAAATACAAATGTACACTAGCATAAAAATGAAAGCTATTTAAAAATATCAATACATACCACAATGATGAATAATATTAAATTAACACCTTACTGTATTCAAGGCAAGTGGAAATTAATTTTTGTGGTAATCAACACTGTCACGAGTGTTATTGATTCAGCTCAACTTAAATTAAACCTGGAATATTACTTTAAACCTTGGTCACTCCTCCACTCTCATTAAAACACTTTCAGGGGCCAGACTGGTCCCTGCGCATTTGATAACAATGAAGCTTCTAGATGTGGAAAAGCCAATCAGAGTGAAAAATGTTGGAGGGTTTTCTGGAAATCAGATGGGAAACCTAGACGTGCCATGTCATGCATCTGTTGCAGATGGCAGTAGATTGATTTGGAAATACATGGGCATAGCGAGTTTGCTGATTTTCTACCTCAGCAAAGCCCTGACTGCTTGAATAAGCTCTCTCGGTGTTCACTAAATATGGAAATGAAATGCTTGTCTTTAATATATGAAATATGTATGCCATGTCCCTCCCAGCCAAGCTGTTTTGCTTTCTCTCCAGCACTCTAGCTCATGTAACTGCCCATGTGTTTCTGCCTGTCTCGCTCTTCCTCTCACTCTCTCCATCCTGTCATCACTTTATCCTCATTTTTCCCTCACTTCTTGACTTTTCAAAGACACTGGAGGCTAATCCCGCTTTCAGCTGGTTGAGTCAGGAGAGCAATGTGACAAAGAGAAATGTCCCTGGCTCTAAATGGCAGAGTACACACAGAGCATATGCATATGCCATGCGCACGAGCCTAAGCAGATAGCATAAGCCTTTGTTGGTTATACAGCACATTTCATCCTTTTACAGAGGATCAAGAGCTCAATTTATTGCTGCATATTGCTTAGGCTGTACGTTTCCAAGTTTCAACTGAAAAATAAATACATATTAAACACCCAGTCTTTTTCAATTTTTTGATAGTATATGCAACATAAATAAATACTGCACATTTGCTTGCATCAGCAGCTTTCTCAGATATTTATACACATAAAATGATACATGTCATACATGTAGATGATTTGTTTGTTCTAAAAAATAAAAAATAAATACAAATACATACTAAAAAATAACTATATAATTATATGCATATCTATCAAAATTAAGTCTTCGTCCGGACAGCATTCCCACAATGCACCTGTTTCAAAAAAAGGCCATTAGAGAAGCTGCTTCTCGGTTTTCAGCTCAAATAATAAATGTAATCACCCACATTATGAATTATAATATAGCTTGGTTCATTGGTCCATTGGGTCAGATTGCTTTCTTACCACAAGCAACCACTCTAGAGTTAGTTTTCAATTGGGCTGAGACTACCTTATTCAGCCAATCTTGGGCCAATTATTTTGGTCTGAATACGAGTGTGACTGCGTTGATTAAAAATGAATTGAACTAAGAGAGAAATGCGCCAGATTCAGAAACAAATGCTCTAACCAGGCCACGTGTAAAAATTTCCTTAGACAATATGTTTTCGCTTTGCCAACAACAATAATAAAGACCGTTGCTTGTATTAATCTAGAATGATAAAAAAAATTTTTCAATCATTTAAACTATTAAATCTACATAAAGACAGCCACTTGTCACCACCTACTGGCATAATGATGACTTTTAATTTGCAGTATTCATTCCCAACACTAATGGACAGACTAGCAGTCAGTACCTCGCAAACACAACAAGCATATTGATAAAAACAGTGACACAAGGCCCAGTTCACCAATTCACCACATTTCCCATCATCTTCTCTGAAGTGAACGGTTTTCAGTGTAACAGTCTTGCTTTTCGTCATGTACAAATGAAGCAGTGTTACAAATGTGTTGCTGTGTTCATAAAATAGACTTACTTTCTGTATCATTCCGTCTTCTTCCCCTTATTACCAGAAGAACCACATAAAACTGTTGAAATTGAATAATTTTGAATACATTTGAATAATTGTCTTTTCCCAGTCAAAACCCAAAATCCTAAGCGTACGAACAGCAACAAATATTCATTGGACGTCATTCATGAAACACGAGAACAAATTTCTATGCAAATTGTTCATAAAACCATTCTTACGTAAATTGTTAACGTGCTAATTTACATAAGCATGATTTTACAAAGATTTATGCAGAAATGATAATAGACAGGGTCTACTATAAATAGCATCACTGTGCGATCATTTTTACAACTTTTGTCTAATCTGATTACAGATGATCAATTATCAATATAGTAGAAATCAGAATACGACTAATTGAATGTAACTGTCATATGTGTCGTTAGTAAAGATTTTACACTAATTGCACACAGAGAGCTATAGAAGGCTGCGAGTCAGTAATCAAATCAGCAGCGCAAATGCGTGACTGTGCATTACATAGCGCATAGGTCATGCCTGAAGGATCTGTGGTCAATTAATCTCTCCCCAATTAATGTGCCTGCAGGCAAGTGGAGCTGATAAAGATCTGTAAGATAAGAAACTAGAGCAGTACAAATTTACAGAAGGACGATCATTAAAAGAGAGATCAAGTGCTATAGCTGCATTGCGAGGAACCGTCGTTATGGGCACACTAGGAGCTGTGGCAATTGGCAAACAGTTGCAATTAAAAAGTGGGAGTGGAAAGAAAGAGGTGGAGGTGTGGATCTGTACCCAAGAGACCAGATTTGGGCCTTTTGCCTCTTTTTATCTCGCCCCACACAGACATTTTGTTCACAGGCTTGATTTACATGTTTAACACAGTAGGAGGCTTCCTGTTGCTCAGCATATGGCCGAACAGAGGCCTTTTCTTTCATACAAAGCTTTTTTCTCTCATGCACATGGCATACTGTTTCAGTTATATCAACATGAAATACTGAAACACGACGATGTCTGGGATACAGTCAAATCTTTAATTTCTAATTTTCTATTCTTGTTCCTTACTCCACGAGGCCCGCGTGAAATCATACATTGCTTCTGGATAATATGTGTCTATATATAACGTATGTGTCATCTTGTCACTTTCATGCTTCTCCCAACCCTTCAATTTTGCTTGAAAATTTTGCAATCGAATATTCATTAGTCTCGGAGACCTGCGAATGAAAATGTTAATATTTCTCGAGGACCCAGAATGTATTGAGTGTTGCCTGGCTTTTAATTAGCACCACACTCATTAATTAGCAGGAACAAATGGGGGAGGGGGATGGGATGCTTGAAGGAGGTGTAGATCATTCTAACTAAGAGGCAGCTTTACAGGCACAGATAAATATAAATACCAGGCCTCCAGCTGTCAGAGTCTTGCAGAATGTGAGAAGAACATGCACATTTAACTATGCACTGCTAATGATCAGGCTTTGGTGTGTTTATCACAACCAGAAAACCATGTGAACCCATTTATGGAGTTCATAATTTCATAATGGGAAATGTAACAGACAACAGTACCGAGGCAGCATGCATAAATACCAATTAAAGCAACCTGATAGTTTATCATGAGAACCTTTAATTAAAAGGAATGAGATCTGGTGTATGTTCCCAGGCTACTCACACAGGCATTTGGAGATTTAGAGCAAGTTACTGTGTTTAATCATGATGTGTTTACTCTGGCTTCTCAGCTGTTTTGGAATTAATCTGTTTCTAAAGTCTAAAGGGAGGCAAATCATAGCTTTAGCCAGCATGGACAATTTACGGTAAGTTTTAATTGCTGTATATGCATTTATCCACAAATTGTTGCTGTAATTCCATCAGAGACATTACATTAACTTTTTGCAGGTTACATTGTTAAACCAGCAGGTTGTTTTTATGAATCAGTTATAGATTCTTTAATTTTGAAACAAGCAACTGTCTTCATAAATGAGCCACTGAGTTATTAATCCAACCAATTTGTTCACAAACGATAATTCAGCCAGGAACAAAACAAGGGACAGCATTTACGAGTAAGTCAATGAATCATTATCTTAATGGATTTGTTCAAAACACTGATTCATTAAGGAACACACCACCACTAAAGGTGTTGCTTGGAAACGCAAGAAAAATGCTTTTTAAAAAAAGTTTTAGTGGCTTAGTCACACAGTATTACTTGTTGCAAAAAAGCAATATCACACTAATAATAGTGATGTTTTCCATAAATATCAAAAAGGCGGTGATTAAGCTTTTTAAAAACGATATTTGTGTGTCTCTTGTCTTAATTAAACAGTAACAAATACTATAGGGTGTGTATTATAGAATAGACGTCTCATTAAATGAGGCAGAAATTGTGGGGGCTTTTGTTTAAAGTAAGGAGATGGCTTATGTACCAAACATTTAAAAGCACTAGGAGGGCATCGATCGGCATTGAAGATTTGACATTTGAGAGAGCCAATTTCCTGGACCTCAAACAAAGCAGAAACTATGGATTTTCTTTGACCATTTTGTACATGATCATACCTGTGGCCACTTTCAACATGCGCACAAGACGACGCAGAGTCAATTGATTTTTAGTGGTGTGAAAGGGTATTCAAAGTGCCAAGCCATTTCCCAAACACCAAGTTAAGACCAACGGACATTACACCAACTTGTTGGGTTTAAACTATTATTTTCATTACACGGCATCCTCCAATGAGCCTGACAGTGCACTAGTGAAGTATCCATTATCTTTAGCACAGAGGCTAGCATTCACCTGCTGTGATCTGCTGAATTGAGTGAAGAGAATTGCGAGAGGGTACAGGTACTCTGAAGTGCTCTCAGAGAGCCATTTTCTCTGTAGTTTTGCACCCCTGGTCAACCTGGCAGTATGCTGGGAAACATAGACAAGAGAGAGACTCTAGGAACATCTGAGGCATCTCTGTTACTAGCCTTTCTTTGTGCGGTTAATGTGAAAGAATAGGTCAGTTTTATTGTGCATGGAGCTTGAGAGAAGTTTACATTAATATTCATTCTTACAATCTTATTTCAAAGTCAAATAAAAGTATTAGAATATTGACTTACATACCTCAGTGTAAATGGCTATAATGCGCTTTTATTAAGGAATTGACTTATGTTAATACAATATTTGCTCTTCCATCTCAGTGTAAAATGATCATCTCTCTCCATAATATTCAGCCTTTTTCTTGCTTCTTCATCTTGACCGGATTGGTTCAGCAATAACCTTGTCTCTGAGCTGATCGAATAGCACTTATTAACACTGCCAAGAGAGGGTCTGATTTCATGTTGGCTGTCTGGAAACTACTTTCAGACACTGGCATATGCACTATCCTCAAATGATGAAAGTTAGAGGATAATAGGAAAAAAAGGGAAAGTAATTCAGATCCATTATATGTGTTCAAGAACTGATACGTAACACAATTTAGGGAAACTACAACCCAGGCTTTCTAAAAAATAAGTGCCTATGGCGACATTTCTGCAAAATAATATTGCGTTGTTTCTTCCACTTTTTGCAACACGTTCAAACTGAAATGTCCCATATTATTTTAGTTGGCCATAACTGCTTTGTTCTTAATCTAATGTAAATACAATGTACTTGTGTTCATATTGGATTGCAAAACATGGTAACACTTTATTTGAATGTGTCCTTATTATTATAACCATAAATTATGCATATAGTGATTACTTGCAAGTAACCCTAAACCAAACCTTAATCCTACCTGGCAACATTTACTTATGTTGATTGTTTGGTAAGTGGCACTACAAGGTTAATGCTCCATTGCATTTAAAACTAATATAGCACCCTACTCTTAATCTACTGATAACAAAAGCAAATGTAAGATAAAATGAATATGTTAAAGCAAACGTGCCATTTCAACTTGCTTCTACAAACTCTAAATCTGGTTTATTAAGATAGTTTTACGTGATTCGTACATGAGCCCTGCAACACTGTACAAGGTGAGCTACCAAGCAAGTTTACAAAAAAATATGGGGTGGTGTGGAAATATCTGCATGTACAGGTACACTTATGGAAGGTACCGTACCGTACAAATGGATATGTATAAACATAAAACATTTACAATACCAAGACTAGGATCTATAGTATCAATATACCCTAAAATAGCGAGCAGTGCTGTCTGGCTTAAAATAATCCTGGAATACTACAATGCCTTTGCCTGAGATTTTTGCCGCCTTTTTGGATTTCACAGGAAATGGTGTAGTAAACTTTAGGTACAGACTGTTAACTAGATAGCTGTGATTTTAGAACACATAGGCGTTGTGATTTAATTTGTCATATGTCTCCTTATCAACGGGGGACATGTTTCTCCATGAGAATTATGTGTTCGTTATGACTGGAAAGCTAGAAAGTTTGTGAAACTCAGTGGGCTAGTGTATGATCATCAAGTTTTTTTATGTAACGAATTTCAAAGTAGGCTAGTGAATGCTGCCTTTATTGTTTATCATGCTGCCTAAGTCCATTTTAGACTTCAGGTTTTCCAGATGTGATTTGTACACACAAACGTGTTGACTTTGAGACCTTTCTTTCTCCCTCTTTTTTTGTCGGTGTGGCCTCCTTAAATAATTTATATTTTGTTGTCAACAAACCTGGAAATAAAAGATAGCTTGACACGTCTGGCATTCTTATGCTCACCTTCATCTGACCCTCCTCATTTCAAAACACAAGTGGAGATGCACGGAAAGCTAATTTCTCTTTTTCCTTCCTGAAGAAGTATAAGGGCCTCTTCTAGCAGCTTGACTCAAGCTGTGCATGCACTTATGTTTATGTTGCCATCAACTTCAAGCCTGTGACAGGTGTTCTTTTAACTTTTAACATGCAATTTCAGCGAATGCCGGCAGATGTGAGAAGAGGCGAATAAAATGAGATGACTATTGCACAACATAAATCAAAGATCCAACAGAGAAATCCAACAGAGAACATACGGTAGAGTTGAAAGGACTTGTGCTGCCTTTTTAGCAGCTTTGCTCAAATCTACCCAGCCGCAGCAACTTACTCTCTATTATGGCATAAATATAAATAGCTAAACACCATGACATACTGACATGAGGTTGTGACATGTTTCCTCTTTGTATCCGTACTGCAGGGGATAAGCTTAAAGTAAGTTCTCTACCAAGATGAAGAATGAATGGAGCCACTGGTAAATACAACACTCAAGCCTGCCATGCTGTCACCGCAGTCATAAGACCAAGCTTAGGAGACAGACGATATGATTTGTTACCTAAGCTGTAAAAAAAAAAAAAAGCTAAATGACGGTAAATAAAACATTAACTTTTGAAGGTCAGCGTTTAGTTTTTTTAGGTATTAAAGGGTTACACTACTCCAAAATAATGCATTAATCATTTACGCACATGCAGTTCCAAACTTATAAAGGCTTATAAATTCAGAACACAATTTAAGATATTTTGGATGATAACAGGGAGGCTTGTGACTGTGCCATTGACTGCCAATGAACACTATCAAGCCTCAGAAAAGTACAAAAGACATCGTCAAAAATAATCCATCTGCCATCGATGGTTCAATCTGTAACGTTTGAAGCTATTACAGTTTAATTAAAGACACATTTTTCATTTTTGTGTGGAGTAACCCTTTAACCACACTGTATGGAACAGATTTTTTTTTGCACACATATTAAACATGATCAAATCTGATCAACAGTTTTCCAATGATAATAAATGTTCCTTGATCAGAAAATCAGCATATTAGAATGATTCTTATCACATGTGATCTTAATAACTGGAGTAAAAATTCAGCTTTGCCATCACAAGAATAAATTACATTTCTTTTCAATTGTAATATTTCACAATATCACTGTGTGAATTATACATTTCCATAGTAAGGAAAGGAAAAAGCATATGACATTTTGCCCCATTAGTTTGTTGCTTCTGGCACACAGTTCTGTGTTTAAATCTAGACTGCTGAGGCCTCGGTGCATCCACTCCAACATGTAACAGAGCCTGACCACAGTGCGAGCTCTGAATACATGCAAGAGCTCCAGTCGCCACAAGTGTGATGTGACTGTTGATACACCCTTTCAAAATGAAACGTCAATGAAAGCTTGATAAGCAAAGCATTAAAATTCCCTGCTTATCACCCAGCCTCCTCCAGAGCATTCAAACACCTTTATAACCGGTCCTCTTATCTCTGCTTTTTTTATAACTCTAACCACTGGCATTTATTAATTTATTTTTATCAGATTAGATTTTTCTATTTATTTTAAGAAGTACCATGCAAAATGCCACCATCAAGCATTTTGTCAAGTGGATGTTATCAGTTTAGATTTTGTTGAATCTAATCTCAAGTGAAGTTAGTAGTAATCTGTGTTTCGAGTCTTGACCCCTTTGATGTACTTGTTTGATGGATTTGATTTGAACTCAGCAGAAGCTGTGCTGAAGCAGTGAGATCAGATTGATGTAATGATCTAAACAGGCAACTTAGATCAACATCAGCGCTCATTTGCACAAACATTTAAAAAGCTGTATTTAGACACTTAATGGAGACATGATAAAACACGATCATACGGTTCAATAACAAAACAGTTCATATTAATAAATAAGCATTTTTCATTCAATATTATTTTTAATTCAATTGATTTATTTACATATATAGGCTATATACACATGCTGTGGACAACTGAATCTCATATTCTGTAGCCCATAATACTTCAAATTTACACTGTGTTAAAATGAGAGAACAAAAATGACACTGATTTGTCATGCTCAGCATCCTTCTAAATGATGGGTGCAAATTATATGGTACTAAACTTTGGAGTTGAACATTTTTCCTCCTTTTAGCTTTTTTCATTGTACTGTAATCATGCATGCATCCACAAATGCTATACGAGAATAATTATGACTCAGTGTCTTATGTCTATAGCTGTTAAATGAAGCCTCAGCACATTAAGGAGAGCAGTAGGGAAAAATTTGCTTAAAATAGCTTGTATGTCACACAACAGTCTTGTGAACAGTGTTGTAGTCAATGTTAATTACAGCACAATGTGTGTAATATAATAAGAACGTTTTTAAGTGTTTAGTGCAAAATTAGTATATAATTCTTGAATGCTACATGAAGTTGGGTAACAACTTTCACAAAACATGACATTACAGTTTTCAGTTATTCATTCATACCAATTTAATATAATAAATATACACAAAAATCTACATATGTATAATATGCTTGTGATTTTCCATAATTTTATTAATTAGATTAATTATTTTAAAAATATTTCTAGGTTGCATTAACTGCGGGTAGCCTTTGATTTCCATAATATGGGGAAAAATACTACAAAAGTGAGAAAATTATTAGTGAAGGAAGACCAATTTTTCATTTTTGGGTGAACTAGCTCTTTAACTAGAGCAAATCATTAATCACTGCACGTTCTAAATAAAACCAACCACAACTGTGCAAATGCAACTGGCAAAGAGTTGACAAACAGTGCATAATTATTTATGCCCCAGTGCATGCTGGGAAATGGTGAACTGACTTATGTTAATTGCTTTTATCCAACTCAGCTATTGTGACTGTTGCATCGATTTTAAAAAGCAGAATATACTGTAACAGAATGCCTGGTTTGATGTGCTCTACTAGTCTCATTAATATCTTAACAAGAAACAAGCAGTAGTACTAATAATAATAATAATATATGATTAATTAATTATTTTTTGCATTCTTTATCTAAGAATGTAAATAATGCTTTTTAACCCCTGGGGGGTAAAAAGTTGATCAAAAGTCTTATTCTTGACTTCCAATTTGATTCTAAGAAGAGCAAGGAAACTCATTAAGGTGACAGTGCAAAGCAGGGAAGAGGGTGAAATAATTAGAACATCAGAAGAAGACACTTACACAGCTGCTCTAGCCTGCCTCGGGACTGGCTCTGTGGTTTGATATTAATTACAGGCACTCCAACACAGACACGCACACAAACACACACACACACACACACACAACACGCATGTACATATCCTCACACACTCCACTCACAAACATCTAAGGCACCTTGCTAAAATAAGAACCGCAAATTCATGGTTTTTGGGGTTTCAAGTGAGAGAAAAAAAGAAATGTGTGTCCTGGGAAAAGAGAAGAGAGGAAAGGAAAATTAAAGCAGTGTTTGTCAAAAACTTCACACACTACTCAAAGGCCTTTGTAAGCTATTTTCCAAAAAAATTCCAGCTCATTTCTTTTATAGCTTTTATGTTTCAATGATATCAAAGTGTGACATGTTTGTGAGGTAAAATATGAGGGACGACGTCCAGAAATAGTTTTGGAATTAGTCTTGGCTTGAACACAGAACGGCAACCTAGCTATGTCCAGATTACCACAATCAAGGTGTTTATTGTTCCACCATGCACTGCATAATACACTGCTGTTCAAAAGTTTGAGATCATTTTAAAGGCTATGCTTAGCAAGACATGCATTTATTTGACCACAAATACAGAAATCAACAGCAATATTGCGACAAATTATTAGAATTTAATTACATTTACTTGATTTTAATATATTTTACATTTGTATTCATTACTGTGATAAAAAAGCTCTTTTTTTAACACCGGTTTTCATCGTTTAAATAATAATATTTTATTTTTTAGTGTTAAAAAACATTTTACTACTATTTTTATTATTATTAATAATAATGTTTACTATTCTTTGTGGAAGGCTTGATACATTCTGTCAGAATTAATATGACGTTTAAACAGCATTATTATGTTTTTCACAAAAATATTTTCACAAACATTTTAACGCAAATTTTGGAACACAAGCATATTTTATATCAGGAAAAAAGTTAAGTTTTATTCTGTATAAGCAAAAATATGAAGATTTAACAGAATCGGTCTGATTTCATTGTGTTACAGTATCAAAATGGATATTAAGATTTTTAAATCAAGTAGAAATTCCTTAATAAAGTTTAAAAAAAAATGCACAAAACTATATTTTTAGACTATACAGTAGTTACCAGCTTCGTGTGAGTTCACATAAGCCCTTGAACTGTACAACTGTTTGGGGGTGTAGTAAACCAACATCACAGATGAAGAAAGATGGGAAAAAACGTGGGAGAATAAAATGTGTGTGTCAGACAAAGAAAGAGTGGGGGGATAAAATGCTTGAGTTCCCTGCATATTGCCTGGGTGCTGGTTTGGCTGGTGCCAAGTGAGCCCAGGCTCCATCTGGCCATGTTAGTACAGACCTCTGAGGGGAGAACTCCACTGATGAGTCCCTGTTCATTCCAACACTGACAGATGCCTATGGCGAGAGTGAGAGAGGAAAAAAAGAGAGTATTTCTCACTACCTAACTACAGCCAGGAACTTACACAATAACTCACGTGCCAGCTTGTGTATTGATGGGCTGAAGGCTCAGCCTCTCTGACAGAAAAAATAAACTAAACAAAACAAAACTATAATAAAAAAAATAAAAAACTGAGAGAAACTTGGCATGACAGAATCTCCAGGTGATGGGAAAATATCAACCCCTATACCTGATGGCGCATGAAGGCATCCACCATGACAAGCATCGGACACAGATGCCCTGCTGAAACATCAAGCGCACTCAACACTGAAAGCCTGATTCAGCAGCAGCTGTCACGTGTGTCAGGAGAGAGAGAGAGCTACCTAACACAGCAATGCTTGAGGTCATATCTCAAACAAACAGAATATTTCAGCAGGAAAACTAAAAAAGATGTGTGTAATGTGATTAAGTATTCAATCCAATAATATGACTATCACTGAATCAACTTAACTATACAATATATTATAATTTAGCTTTTTTAAATTACTTGACATTAATTTACATATATAGAATACAGCAAAGTGAGAAAAATGTATGCAACAAAAGATTTTTACTTCAAATAAATGCTTTTTAAAACCTTTTTGTTCTTTGAAAAAAACAGTTTTTAAACTGAATTTTAAAAATTCACATTTTAATTCACATTTTAAAATATAAAAATAATTTTTCATTGTGTAAAACTAAAACATGGTTTGTGCTTTCTGTAGTTTTAGTATTGTTTTAATGAAAAAAATGTATTAAACTCTTTCAAAACTTCGGAACAAAAGTGTAAATTCTGTATTTCAAAGACGTTTAGAGTTTAAATGTCTTTTTTTTTACATTTTTTCTTTTAGTCAAAGTTTTTGACCAATTTTAAATTCACAAAGAGCATTTCAAATCCCTAACAATTTGTACTTCAACTTTGATGGTTTTCCCCCAAGAATTATATCAAAGTTTTCAACTACTGTAGGACTAGTGCAAATATCTTCAAAGCTCAAATGGCTTTAATGTTTACTATGTTGGCTTCCTGGTTTCTTGCTAGTCCACTAAGAAAAATTAGCCTTCCTATCTATTCACAATGAGCTGAATGATGCTTATAATGAAACTATAAGAAATTGCTTAAATAATAATATGACTAGTGACAGAATGAGCATGTAAAAGGTAAGAATGGACACCAGAGAGATGGATCCAACTGTGTGGGGGTTTGCTATCTGGAATAGCTCTGTTCAAAATCTGCTCTGGTCCTGAAGTGGGCGGTCTGCTGCTGGTGATCCACTCCATTTGAGTGGGCTGGAGTCTCCCCTTCTGCTGATACCATGCTCATTATCACAGCTCTAAAACAGCCGGTGAACATCTGGTACTGGTAATGCAATCAAATGCATACTGCCCCACACTTATATTTACCACAGCTCGTGCACTGACATCTGGAATAAGGACATGCACAATGACTGCTAAAAAAACACTATTTTATTGCTTTAGTTTAACTTTTTTTATAAGCAGTGTACAATGAGGATTGCTCTTCTCTACACAGTGTATACACACTTATATAGTATCTGTGTGTGGATAAGGAAGTTCACTGAAAGCAGCTCTAGTATCTGGGACGAGGAGTCTTTCTCCCTAGAGCTCTAAGCACCCTGTCTGTTTACCTGCTCTGGATTTGGTATGATTAAAAGAAAATGAGAGGACAAGTCAAAGGAGAGAGAGAGAGATTGTGAAGAGCTCCTAATAATAATCCCTAAAATGTTCGGGACAATTAATGCTTAAAACCAGCAGCGTCCTAATATGCAGACACATTAATTATAGACCTGATATAAACAGAATGGGATATAACATCTTGAATAATTAAACATTAATGTAAGCGCAAATAAGAGTAAACAAACACTAAGAGGCCTCTGAAAAAGATGATGATTTAAACTTGGACTATTTGCATTCGAAATTTAAGGAATACAAACAAACACCCTATCGAAATCATCTTATAGAACACACATATATCTGTTTATATGGGGTGTATACATATACACACACACACACACACTTTTACTTTTATATTTTATATAATTTATCTACTTGAAAAAGCCAAAGAACGTTACTGTATGTAATGCAGTCTTGTTTTTAAAGTAGCACTGTTTTTTATTTCTCCCTTGCTTTGTTACCCATCATTTCCTTCCGATTCAATCCCAAGGTGCTACAGACATGTTTAAACGTTAATATCTAAGCCTTTTAAGGAGCATTTGCAAATGTATCAAAGGTAATTTACACTGCATGCCTGGGACTTACTGCCAATAAATGTATTCATTTTTAGTGGCTCAGGAAATATTACAGTAGTAAAGGTTGTTTGGGAGAAGTGCCAGCAAGTAAAATTAGACCAGTATTAAAAAGCAGCTTAAAACACAAGGTCTGCCCACTGCCACCAAAAATCTTTGTATTAAGTATTAATCTAAAAAAGATGCTTTTTCTACACCCCATAATAACAATAAATAAATGAATACAAATTGGGTTGCTATCGGGTTGATACTGTACCAACATACAGAAGAAAGGGCAAATACTGTTCATGGAGATGAATCATAAAACGGCATGCAATAAAGTGTTTCCTATTACACATCAAAAGGATAGGGTCCGTATGCCACTATATAGTGGGCTTGATATTAATAAATATCCAGAAAGAGCTGAACATGCAAAGATTTCCATCAAGATAAAGAAAAAGCTTGGCTTTACCTGAGCTTTGGGAATTTCACAGAGAACATTAAAAGGCTGAGAGCAAAAAAGAATGCTGCAACCTTCAACAAATAAACAAGGTTAAAAGAAAAAGCTGCACGTTCTGTGGTAATTCAACTGTTTAGTCAAAGCCATTTCATTTTAAACAGACTGAGGTGAGCAGATAGAGCAAATAAAAGAGTGCTGACCAATGTTTATTCTCCTTGACTGATACACAGGTGAAACTGCCCTTGGTACAGTAGACATATGCCCTCTCAAGCTCTGTACATACAAAACAACAAATCAGATTCTTTTGTTGTATTGTTAAAACCGCCATTCCTGTCTTCCAAAGTTTGCTTTAAAAAACATCCGTTACATTCATCTGCAGAGGTTCAGTTGCTCATGCTGTAGCTCCGGTTTCTCCTTGGCCTTCTATATCCCTAAGGAGATTCTTCCTCACTTGTTCTTTGAAATAACCTTCTGTCTAATGAACCAGGATGACCTTAGCCAGGTTTAATTAAATAATAAATGGCCAGATTCCTTTCAGCCGAGTCTCTGCCCAGTAAGAAGCTCTGAAGATTCATGTGAGCACTCTTTCTCACTCCTGCACCAGCTATCCACAGACAGCGACTAACACAACACCTATAAATGCCTTTATGAGCACAACACTATGAGCTCAGTATTGATGTGGGTGGCTGAGCTAATGAAGCTGCCCGGTTCCTGCTGCTAGTAACGGCCATTGTAGATTTAAAAGCCGCATTTATTGGTATCCGTGTCAAAATCCGTTCCAAACGAGGTGTAAAAGTTTAATGAAAAATACAGTACAATGAAAGTGTTATAGTTGAATCAAATGGTGAAGTAAAAGTTTTGACAAATGCGGCTGGCACAGAAAGCTGCCGTTATGTTTAATATTTTATGTGTGTGTTCTTGTGTGTCTGTTAACAGACTGCCCATTCTGCAGCTGAAGTAGCAGAAAGAGATTGGGCTTTCTCTAAGCAGCTCAGAGTCCTATTGCTGCCCTGTATCAGGATTTCCAGCCCTCCTCAAATGTAATGGATGAGTGGAGGAGACTTTGGACCCACATGCCCTAGTCAAACACTGCAAAAGGCTACCGAATCCCCACTGAATGACAGGCCAAGTGTTTTGAGACTCGGTCTCAAGAATGTAAGTGCCTCCAAGTCTTCTATAGTCTTCAGCCAAACAAAGCGAATGCTGAGGTTTAATCTGTATTGCAGAGCATATCTGCAACATTTGTATCATTTAAGCTAACTGGTATTGCGTCAAAAACGTGCCTTGGTGCACTTTTTAGCAACACACGAAATATGTACCAATAAGTACATATCACTGCAGTTTCCAAAAGAAAAGTTGACGCTAGCAATACAATTATTTTATATTGTTTTAAATATTTTATTTGTAATAAAATAAATTCATATTTCCAAATCAGGAATGATGCATTAAAATGATCAAAAGTGACGAATGCTGTTTACTTTCCATTTATGAAAATTTGTCATGTATTTTGCTTGTCATCGCAGGAATAAATTACATTTGTAAAATATTTAACAATAAACAGTTATTTAAAATTGCGCTAATATTTCACAATTTTACTGATGTTCCTATGATTTTCAAACAATCAAATGCAATTGCAATTTTAACTGACTTTATGATAAGCAGCAGCTGACTTAGAATGTAAATCCAATGAGTTTATTTAAGCCTGGCTTTATTAGTGTGCAGTTCTCTTCTTTGGTCCTTACAGGCCACTGGACTGCACAGCTCTACTGATGTATTTTTTCTTTGCTCCAGCCACCTGGTTACCAAGGAAACAACCTCTGTACCATATGTTTCTATCGACAAATCAGCCGCAAGAAATGCGTCCACCATCTTGTTACTGTTCCCTTTATCTGAAAAGAAGCTGCTCCTACACAGTTAATGATGTCAGTGGTCACAGAACTCCGAGGCCACAGATCACTACACAGCCAATAATGTGCTTATCAGCTTCAACTGGTCAATCAGAAGAGATTTGTAGCTGTAAATGAAGACCTTAACCGTATTATAGGCCAAACCACTTTAAATGGAACACATTTGACATGCACAGTGATCTATATCTTTCTCCAAGGATAGATGTATTGTTTCTTAGTCTGTAACATGTCTGCACTAAATTTAGTGCAGAGGTGCTTTGGGGAAATGTCCTTAAGTCAGGATTCAAACTCAGGACCCCCGTAGTTCAGCGACGATGTATGTTGGCGCACTGCCCACAAGCTACTTTTTTTTCTTTAATACCAGACAGAATATTTTTCAATTATCCAGTTATTTAAAGCAGAAACAAAACTATAGAGTATAACATTAAAAGTGCTACAGGGCATAACATAACTTTCAATACATAAGTTATGAGATTCAACACATATAAACCCATTACCCAATCAGACATATAACATTATGCATGTAAGAGTTAGTGAAGATGCTGGGAAACTTGCTTAGCACTTTCTGAATCCATCATAATGCATCATAAATGACATCCACGCATGGAACCACATGCATTTTTGTGCCGCAGGTCTCCTAAAAAATTTCCTTTTAGCTGCTTTAAAACACTGCGCATATCCAACGCATTTAGCATAAGTATCTATTTACATGCAAATAGGCGGTGTTGGGATCTTCTCTGCTTATCTGTATTATGTATATACAGCTCATTCATGTCAGAGATCTTCACTGTTGTGTTTTACTTCATCTCAGAGCAGGAAGCAGGCACCTGGCGCCTTGTCCCTGACCAAAATCTTGAACATACAGAATGGTCTATTAGTCGTCTTACCTTGGCTAGAAGGTGAACAAAAGGAGGATTCAGAAAGTAAATAGGACAGGAAAGCACGTCCATTTACAGGTTAAGCCCCTCAACAGAATTATGATTTATAGTTACTTTCTGTAGTCATGGCAACAAGCCCTGTAAAGGCCAAACAATCAGTCAAAGCAAGTATAATAGAGGACAGTTGTGAGCCCCAAGAGAGGAAACCTAGAGCCCTTGAGCTGATTGGCAGAGACAAGGGATACAAAGGGAATTCTCTGGTCAAGCAAGCGGTTGAGGATTTAGACAGAAAAATCCTTCCATAACTGTGACCTCTCAGGCCACGGACGGGTTTTATTTGCATTGGTCTGCGGGGGTTTAGCGTGCTGAGGATTTGGGATGGTGCGCTGAGAGGCAGCATTGTTGCAGAGGGGGCTGTTAATTACTAGGATTAATTGATGTTTTGATTTACGTGTAAATAGGGGAAGCTGTCAGTACTTGACACCCAGGGAGAGATGGCATGAAAGTGGATTAGCGTTGTAGGAGCACCCAGGCTCTCATTAAGCGTGAGAATTCTAATGTAAAGTAATGAGAAGCAGCTTAAGCAGGCTAATGCTCGGGCTAAAATATTAGCTCCTTTGTAGCATGCTAAAGTCATTACCTACATTGCTGTTCCCATAGTTACGGGAAGACGGTAACTGTTGCGTTACCCATGCGAGATGTTTTAGAAAATACAACGTGATGTTTGCGATGCACAGAAAGGCCACACACGGAATCTTCCAAAGGGAAAACATTGAAATCTCATTTTGTGGAACAAAAAATAAAGCAGGGCGCGTAGGACGCCCCCACAGCCTTCGCTGTGCAGGTGGGCCACCAACCCTATATGTGAAGCCCATTCATGGCATTTTGTGTCAATTGGATTATGGTTAAATGTGCCTAGAGCTGTATTTATAGTCCCATCTAAACTGTTTATGCAGACACACAAGAGAAAAAAAATGAATTTCCACACATTCACAATCACAATTCACAAACCTTGCTGATATATAGAGATAGATTACAGATATTTCAGTCCTGACATCTCTGAGTGATTTGCATGGGGCATGAAATGTACATATGCTTGGCTTTGGTGGACAAGATATGTGACTGCTGTTTCAACCCCCATTGAGCAAAAAATAGGATTTTTTCAGCATAGTTGAAATAAAATACATTATAAGGAAACATGAGTCATGCTTTGTCCAATTAGCACTAAATTGTTACAAATTTTCCGCTTATTAATATTTAGTTGTTAAGTTTTGGTATTGGGAAAGCGGAATATCAATATGGTCATGCAGAATATAAGCAAGATAATCAACAGAATTGGACAATAGTCTGAAATGTTCCAGAAACATGTTGCAACAAAAAACATTTTACTCAGCAGACCTCTACAGGTGGAGCTAGGGAGGAGGACGGTAACATTTTATTTTTTCATAATTTCGCTTTAGGGCAAACACCATTTAGACAACAAAATAAATGATTCATATTAGTTACTGCCACAGTGCTGGAACACCGGAACTCTGGATATATAATCCGTAATAAACAGATTCATATTCTGTCCATTTAAACACCTGTGCTGTCAGCGGACTTAAACAGATGTTGTTTTTAGGCTTCCAAACACATTTATTTCCCTCCTTTCTTTTAGATATCGTTTGGTGTTATAACAGCAAAAATGTCAACAATTTCACACGCTGTGAAATGACTTTCCCATTGATTAAATCTGAAATCTCCAGCATTAACTCACTATAAACAAATGTCAAGGTTCCTGAAAAATATTTTGGAATTGAAAAAACTAAGCAACTAAGAACTAATTTGAATATCTCTTTTTAAGACTTAAATCAAGCACTTATGTCTGACAACACTACTTGCATGCAGGGCCACCAAGATTCAGTGTGCCGTTTTGTTTTCATAAAATTAGTATAATCATCTAATGCCAAATAATAACAGAAACCAGTCCTGTTACTTTAAACACTCTTGCTGTCAGATGACTTGAGCAGATGTTGTTTTTAACATTCCAAGAAATCTTTTTGTTTGTTTGTTTGTTTATTTATTTATAGGTATTTTGCCGTCTATTTTAGAGCTGAGAGACACAGGAGTCCAGTGGAAGGGATACAGGAACACCCCCTGTGCTGCATCTCTGACACCTTCCAGTAATGCTTAGAGGTATAGTTATGCTACATGGACAGCAGGAACATCTGCCTTTCACTGCCCGGCTGAGCATTAACAAACAGCAGAACAAAGGGATTGTGCTGAGGAAGGAAAATGAAAGCTAGAAAAGACAATGAAAGGCAATCAAGGGCAAAATTGGAGTATGATTCAGTGCTTGCTTTGCTTTCCCAAGTGAACAAAGTAAAGGCTTTAAATCAACCATAAACAATGTTTTCCCCCCTAGTTGATTCATTTAATGATTGGATAAATCCATATGTATCAAACATTTCTAAATATTTGACATGCTCCAGAACAGATGCAGTAAAATGCGTTAAAGTGCCTTACATTTCTTTCTTTTGTAGACAACAAAAAATGTCTTTGTTACATTTGTGGGGTCCGGTGTTGTTTTGGGCCCACTGATGTAGCAAATTAATCCAAAAGGGAAATTTGTAGCATTTGGACCAAGTAACTAGTTGAGTGAATGTTTAGTGAGAATATCAACAAACTATATTAAAATGATTCTCTTGGGCATTAATTATAATATCCTAATACTCACTCAAGACAGTTGTACTGTAACAGGCATGCAGCTCCAGTTAAAATAACAAACAACCTCAACATGTGATACACAAGACTTTATTAACTATACTAAACACATAAAATAGTCACACAACACACTAGCCACGTTTTCATGCGCAAATTATCTTAATCTGATCGTGAATCGGATTAGAACTGTACTGTGCACATGGAC
>JAUCMT010000024.1:6472138-6484205 GCA_032357475.1 Enteromius thamalakanensis | reverse complement strand
CAGAAAGGTTACAGGATGAACCACTGCCAGGTAACGCTCAACACAGATCAGACACTGAAACAGAGGACGACCAGTGACTGCTAGTCCTGTTAAAAACTGTTTTACTGTTGATAGACTTGGAAACCAATAGTTTAGCACAGTGATCAAATTATGGAGACAGTTGCCAGTCTCACTAACAGAGAGATTGAGGATGAAGAACTCTGAAGCAACTCTTGTGATGATGAGCCATAAAATCTAGAAGTGTGTAGGAAGGCTAAACAAGAAACAGATGCAGCGTACACAGATTTCCATGATCTCAATTGGCGCAAACAAAGAAACTGTTTGTAGAGGTTGCAGTCATAGTGAGGTCTCTGTAGAGTTATACAGTAAAATATAGTTTTATAAATATAGTAATATAGTGTACAATCTGTAGAAAAAGACAAGTGGACGTAAATATATTGTCAGTAATTTCAACATAACACTAAAGGCTCATACACACTTTATGCACAGATTTTCATGCGTGGATATCGTCGGCATTTTTCGCTGTTCATACCCGAGCAATTTTCTCTTGATGAGTCGATGACGCTTAATAAAAAATAGAAATTCCTCTGTACTCGGTAGCTTCTGACACTCGATGTCACACAGAAGAAGGCAGAAGGGAGGCAGAAGATTCGCCTGTCAAAACCATTCAGACCATGGATATTCCAAGCAGCAGCTGCAGTGATGAAGAAACTAACGAGACCAGCAGCTCTACATTCATCTTGCCTCGGTGCATCTTCTTCCTTTACTTACTTTCATGTGCTTGGCAAGACCGTTTTGTGCTTGAGCACCACCAAGCCATGTACTGTAGCTTCAGCAGCTCCAGGCACGTGAACAAAAGTGGCAATCTCATTGGTCAAATAGTTTTTAATCCGGGACATCAAATAAAAAAAACAAGATAGAGGCGTTTTCTTTTTAAATGCCGCTTTTACGATTTGGGTTTTTTGCTTCGATTTGCACACCCACATTACCGCCCTTTGTTTAATCACGATGCAATTAAAGTCGGTGATATGCGCGCATGATAATTGTCCCAGTGTGTACAAGCCTTAAAGCTTTCGAAACAGCTTCTTAAAGCAAACAAATGTAATTTACTTGATTACGGCAAAGATTTCCAGCATGTTTATATTCAAACCTTCCAATCCAAGCTGTATACCAACTAAATGAACATTAACAACCTTTTACCCTTTTATCTTCATCAAAAGAATTTACATTCCTCTGCAAAATATAACTTTTACTCATATTTTGTTCATATTTCTGTTCGGTGAAACAAAAACAGTTCGTCTCATTTTAGCTTGGAACCTGGTTTGGACATGTTTAGTGCTGTCATTCGATCAACAAAAATTAACCAATTAATCACGCTGAAATTAATCGCAATTTAACCCATCTAACTATAGCATTTTTTAGTATATGCTTATATTGCTGTAATTTTAAAATAATTTACAAACAACATGAAGACAGTATATTTTGAAGATATTTTTTATACTTTTTTCAGTATCACAGTAGGCTACTACAGTAAAATTGTTTTTCCCAATAATATTTAACCATTGATTATAGCTATTCAACATTACAGTATAATAGAGAGCTATCAATTTGAACATTATTTGACATTTTAAAAAGACTCTTATTAAGAGCTTTAAAACAATCTTCACATAAACAAATTGTAATGATCATCAAACATACATACAGACTTTCTTCAAAATATCTTCCTTTGTTTTTGGCAGAATAAAGAAATTCATACATGTTTGGATAGTGGCCATTAGATTAATACGCCTTTGGGAGGTTATGACATGTCCTCTGAAGCAGATCAATGGGTTTTTGTAACAAAAATATTTTTGTCAGCCAAGAAGCCAGAACTGGAACTGGAACAACTGGAAGTTATTTACATTATAATTTGAAAACTATAAAAATTAGTTTCCAGAACCCATTTATCTGTTTCAGAAGACATGTGATAACCCCCTGGAGATTTTTATGAAGCAGTACTTTGTATATATAACCGATTTACAAAGCTTCAGAATAATGGCCACTATCCACCAGCATTACATACATTTTTAAAAACTCTGACAGTGTTCATCTGAAAGAACAGAGTCATATATACTCAGGATGGTTTGGGGGTGAGTATTTTATTTTAAACTATTCCTTTAATCTGCTAATTTTAACAGCACTAGTTTGCATGTTATTAAGGATAAAAGGAAGAAAACTAATTTTTACTACCCGAGGAGTGAATGTCCTGTCTCGGGTATATCGTCTCAGGGCTGTGTTTTGTAAGACTAACCTCACAGACATTTCAGCGCATGACTTGTGTGTGCCACATAAAGCATGCAAATATTTCAAGTAACAAAAACTAAATCTGAAAGCTTGAAAATTGCTTTTATTTGAAAAATGTGGAATTTGTATTTGACCTATCAGAATCAAGTATTACCTGCTGCTTCTACGGTAACATTAAGCGTTATTTTGGATAAACAAACTGATTTCATACTATATATTTTATATTGACAAGGTTTATCTATTCAACACAATCAGAAATTGTTATGTATGAATTAATAGGTCAAATAAGACTGACAGTTAATCATTAGCCACGTTTTCATGCGCAAATTATCTTAATCTGATCGCTCGGAACTTTATTTCATTATTGAATTTGCGTCACTTTCGTGTTTAGCCCTACTTTTTAAATGGAGACTCAACAATTTATCAAGTAGCGTAGTGGTGTCCGAAACGGACCAGTTCTGCTTCACGCACGCGACCGCCATTCTTTCAATAACTTCCGCGTTAGCTGACGTAACAGACATGCGCAGAGAGGACGACTTCTTCCAAAACATCGGAATAAGTGTGTACATGGACATCGATCGGAATAAGAATCAGCATAACCCACCCGTCTCAATCGGAAGGAAATTTCGATCCGACTGAATGCAATCGGGTCAGAATATTCTGAATGGCGTGTTTACATTAATCATTTTAATTCCGATCAGGTTTTTAATCCGATTACATATGCCCATGTAAACGTGGATACTGATAAAGGAAGAGGGATAGACGTTAACGTTATGCAAGTATTTGATCTTCAGCAGATCTAAGGCAAGAAGGAAAATCTTGTTTTTTTTGGTTCTGACATGTATTTGTAAAAACAAATAATAAATTTAAGAAGGGTATTTGGTTCTTGTACATCTTGTCTGTTTGAGTCCTGCAGTTGATCTTTGATGTGGTTTTGTTGACAAGGCTGCAGCCTGGCACAAACTTAGTGGCCCTTGAAAGACTTCTAGCATCGTCTTCACCAGCTTTTAATTCTTCAAGAAGAATAAGCTCTCTCTGAAGAAGGATCTCTGCTGTGCTCTAAAACAGTTATCTTTTAGAGCATGAAAATATCACACCCTGAGGAGGTGAGTGTGCCTATGAGGAATTGTACTTTCAGAGGAAAAGTTTATGATCCTTTGTCTTCTAGCAAGGCTTAAATATGAGATTTAAGTGGGTGATAAAGGAAAAACCTCCCAGATTCTTATAACACTAAAATGCAACAAAGCAAACTATATATTATGCATATTAATATTCAGAAAATACTCCCAATATTCAAATAATACTCCAACTCCTAGATGCTTAACATGCTATGGATTATATGTTATCTTGGTTCACTACAGTAAGCAATTAATTTAAGAGATTGGATATCAGAGGTTTTAGTTGAAGTTTGAGAATAGTAACAACGAGAACACATTTTGTCAGATTGTTCTTTTCTTTTATGAAGAGAGAATGTTCTAATTTAGAATCTACCCAATATAAAATGTAAGAAAGTGGGAAGGAGTTCTCTTGTTCTCTTTGTTCCTTTCAGTCAACAGGAGCCACTAGCAGAAAAGTTTTGTTTTCCAAGACTTTTTTTCTTGGATACTGTAAAAAGCGGTGTTAAAAATCCATTTACCAGACAAATAATGTTGAATAATTCCAGCTAAAGGATATTTTCAAATCAGACAAAAAGAAAATAAAAAAGAGAGCAGCAGCGGGTGTCATATTATTTAAGAGCACATGAATTTTTAAACCGGACCACCAACTTTGCTAGAGCCGGCTTCAATATATTTATTTGATTAGTGTACACAGCGGCAAACAGCAACACCATTCTCATACTAATTCATGTGTGTGTGTTTTCTTTCCCTCTTTCTCTCTCTGAATTCATTGCTTAAGTACAGTGCTGGCCATATTCTAACAGTCAACATTCTAACTCACATAAGGGAAACAATATCAAATATGTACATATTTTTTTTGCCTAAGTTTTGGATTTATGCATGTAACATTTTTTGTTTCATCATTGTTTTGCTGTTTAAATTGAACAAAAAAAGTCTGAAGAAAAAATGCTATTCTATTCTTCCAGATACATGTCCTGTTTTCTGATGCTGTCTTCCCAAGATTTTAATTTCCAACAAATATCATCTCCAGCAATGATAAAGTGGCAAGGGAGCAAAACAGAAGCTTTGAGTTGGCTATCACCCCAAAGAGAAGTGGAATACGTCCCTAAAATCTGATATTGTGGGAGAGGCTCATATCAAGAAAAATGCGATGCTCTGGCGTCAGCATACCTGTCTGTATTTGGGAGAGGAAAGGAAAACAATAATAGGATTCTCAGCTTTATATCTTGAAGATTTTAAGATTGATGTTAATGGCTGAGTGTGATGCAACTTTATAGCAGGCCCAGGAAGAAAAAGAAGGACAGAGAGACACACCGCAGAGCATTTAGAAAGAGAAACAGAAAAAATACCAGTAAAGGAGATGTGCCTGTAAGGCAAAGTCATATTAGTGTCCACCTTCTCTATCTGCTCAGTTCTTTTCTCTCCCTTCTATTTGTTCTGCATATAAAATAAGTTTATTTCTGGCCTGCAAAGCAAAAGAGCCCATATCTGTATCAGTGCTTTATGAGGGCTGTATTAGCGGAGACCTCATTATTTTTATAGCACAATGTCTCTTTCAATACTGAATAATTAAAACATTTTATGCACTCATATTTGACTCAGCATGAGACTTTTTTGAAAATTAAGTATTAAGCTAAATGTCTCATTCAGACTAAGTGTTCAGGAAGAAAGATGCATTGATATTACTAAAAGTCCAAAATCTGATTAGATGAGCCACATTTAAAGCCAGCGTGAAACGTACACACACTTGTAGCCATTAATTGAATTCTAGAAACTATTACCCTTTTTCTTTTACAATATTAAAGCACAAATACTTTGACTCATCCTTTATCAGATGCAACTATATTAAAACACAAAAATATAATACAAACAAGCATCTGATGACAAAAGGATATGTGAATACAGATGAAAATGTCTGTAGTTGCATCTGTCTACATTTAAGTACAAAACACGAGACTTACAAACTGGAATCACATCAGAAATATAAATATGTTAAATATTTATGTATGTTATGTATTTATGTATATATGTTAAAAGCAAAATCAGCTTTAAAAATGGCCTCTTTACTGTAAGGTTGGCTATATAAACTCCTCTGAGAGTCACCTAAACAGTGTGCCATTCCTCATGTTTTCCTCATGGACCACAAAAGCTTGCTATTTAGTACGTCATATACTGTTGCAAATTAATATAGAACATAATGATGCAGCAAGCTAACATGTTGAGCTAAATAAAGATTTTTAAGCTTTAAAATTTACAGTCATGTTCAACGTAGGTGGTTAAGCAAAGACATCACCTTAGTGCTCAAAAGCATTACTGTTCATATTTGTGATTTCACGGCTTGGTTGGCCAAATTCCCTGAAAATTTAAAAGTGTATTTATCCACAGAGCTCAAAATTGATCAAACTGGAGGCACAGTAGTTGTTCACAGTAAGTGTCACGTGCTCTTTTACTTAATAATTGATTCGCTGACCTTCGGCGAAAACTGTGACTAGTCCAACGTACAGAAGTCAACTCTATTTCCCTGAGAGAGATCTTGAGGTCAGGGCAAGGTCAAGAACATGGCGACAGTGTATGAAAGGGTGAACTGCAAGAAAATGGCTAAGAAGAGTGTGTGAGAAAGTTAATAACCCAACGCTGGCACTTACATACAAAGGGCATGGCAGCAGGCTGAGGTCATTTGTTCTCCATTTTATGGTGTGTTTGAAAAGTGATCTATTACAGCTCTTTGTAGGGGAAACAAACCATCTTACATACCTTTGATCTAAGACTGAAGGGTTGTATGTATTGTTGTCTCGGACGAATTCCCAACTGAGAGAGTTGTGTAAAGTCCACTTGATAAACTCCTTAGATCAATACTATAATAGCGGCAGAAAGAGCCAGGATCATAAAATATTTACTTTACACCCCTTTATCCTGGCAAGGCCATAGCTGTTTGCCTCTCATCTAAGTAGAGTGACATTATGGGAAAAAGTTTGTGACATTGAAGCTTGGTTTTCTTCGCTTGATTTTAATTGCAAGGACGGACAGAGAGGCCTTTGACTTCTTTAAGGGGCTTTCAAAGGACCGCCATGTGAAACTGATGCGCTCTGCTTTCTTTAACCCACAGGAAAGGCTCCCAGAGACCTTTCATTCCCTTAGAGCCCGAAGACGGCCCTGTCCCCTTTGGTGGTGTAATTAGAATAACATCCATGTCAAAACAGGAGGAAGTCCTTTCTCACATTGATGTAATCCCACAGTAGTACCGCCAGCCGACAACAGGAGGAGGTGTGGAGATGGAGTGAAGGAGAAAGAGTGTGGTGCAGGAAACTGGATAAAGTGCAAAAACCTGTTCATTGGTTAACTGTAATTTGCTAAGTTGAAGTATAATTTATAAGGGAATCTGATTATGGACATCACATGCTTATTAAGGGGTTATTAGTTTATTCCATTAAGGATAAAATGCTCATATTTTAGGTAGTTTGGAATATCAACACTATATTATTAATGAAATCATGTGGTTATAAGGCACCAATATGGCAGTTTGCATTACCAGAAACAATCAAAATTTTTTTTTTGGCTGTAAATTCAAACGAGAGCTTAGAACAAAAAAACAAAAATTTTTTTTTACAGGTTAAGAACGCGTTTAGTTAGTAAATTAATATATATATATATTTAAATCATTTTTTCATGACGCTAAATTTGCACACGAGTTAAAACTTTTGTGTTCGCCGTAGTCTAAGGGAGAAACCGTGAAGGTGCAAGTGTGAGGAGAAAAGAGGAAGAGAAAAACTCACAAGTGTAACAGTAGATATAGATAAAGCTCTCATGAAAGGTGGGGTGAAGGTGGGGAGTGGGGATTAAATGAATATTAAATTAGCCTTGCATATCGATCGCACGGCTGTAGCTGAAATGGCTACGCTGCATATCAGAGGGATTCAATTACAGTCACATAATCGCCTCTAATTCCCTCCACACTCTGAGTAAGACAGAGCAGCAACCTGCCCTCTCTTTCCTTCCCTTTTTCGTTTTCTGCCTAAGAATATCTTAAGAAATTTATTCTGGAGTATTCGGATACGTTTTCCACTTCTAAAACAACAAGGCTAGTATTCTACAATGACCTGGATGACTCAGAATTGATATCGCTTTGCTGGGTCATTCTTGTTATGCAGTAGCTTTGAAACTTTGTAAAGGTTTTCCCAAACAACAAAACAAATAACTGCTAAATAAAAAGTAAATGTTATGAGGGTGTCAGTGGAAAGTTAATAGTGATTTTGTATTTTTGTATGCAATCTACTGTCATTTTGATGCCAAGGATTAAGTGGTTGTTGATGAAACATGGAAGATCTACCTATTTTATAAAAAAAACAAAAACATATTGCATGATAAAAAACAAAAACACCAACTTAATCCAAAATGTAAAATTCCAGATATCCACTGTCTACCGCAAAAACATTAGAGACAGACAAAACAGTCTATGTTTGGCCTCTCTATTTAAAAGAAATATAGCAATAACAAGCAATCTTTCTGAACGTCCTTCGTCATTCTCATCCAATTTCCTCTCATCATTTATTCATTAGCCATATTTATTTAGGCAGCAAACCCATATAGGCCGATCAATGGCTTATTTACCGAGACGGGAGATCTTAGGGGCCACAGTTTTATTAAGGGCACCGCAAGTCAAAATTAACTAGACTCTAAAATGAAACCAATAACCGAATGGATTAGAGATGAAGTAATTTGGTAGTCAGTGAGCAGATGACAGCACAGAGCCAGGGGTGAGGAGATAACATTGGATGCTTGTCACAAACACAAACATATTTTCCCTCTCATCTTCCTTTTGGTCCAATGCTTTGATTTTTTTTTTTTTTTCAAACTTTCACAACTTTTGTCCAGCAAGGTTAGCAATAATTCATGCACATATTTTTGAGTTGCATTACAAAGTTCATTTATGGCCACAATCACTTTCCATCCCTTAGGCTTAATGTGTTCTCCGGTAGAGAGTAAAAAAACTAAATTACAAATTACTCTTTAACCTTGACTACTTCCCTTATTCTTTCATTTAAACTAGCAGAGTATGCTCAAGTGTGCTCAAATACACATACATTCACACAAATACTGGGATTAGTCTTTTGCATGTGTTTATGTACACGTATATACAGTATACATTTAATGCGGTATACATGTGGATCCCATAGTAGAAGTTAACAACATTACTGAGTTTAAGACGACTACATAGTAAATGCTTGAATGTGGTTGTATTCATGTATATGTGTTTTGTGTATGTTTTACATAACAATCTCTAATTAAGTCTTTCTTTGTCATGCCCAGCATTTTTAATTTTATATATTTTTTGAATGTTTTCATTTTAAGAAAAGGCCAGCATTGATGTATAAAACACAAGGGCATTACTTATCCTAAAAACAGTCCCATCTCTCATTACTGAGTTTATGATGTCTGCTAAAGTTCAATTAAAAAAAAAAACCTACTTCTTTCATCTACTCAATGTTCGTATCGGTAGCAAAGCTAGGAAAGCAGTTGCCAGGCAACTGACTCGAGCTATTGTACCTTGAACGGTGATTTTCAGGATCTCTGCAATAATTCAAAACATGAGACTTCAGGAGCTTCAATCTGCACATCTGGTTTATAAGAAGTTCTAGGAAAAATGTCCTACAGTTCGTTACACTTTCCGGTTTGTATCAGGTACTTAAAAAAGTAACAAATCTCATTAAATTAAGATATTGGACACTACAATGTTTATTAACTGAAAACTGGCTAGAATCATCATTCATTGGGATTTAAGAAGCAATATTACTTAGTAAAAATGAGAATCAATTAAAACTGAGAAATAAATATTGTTTACTCAGCCCTACTTTTGATCTCTATTAAAAAACTAAAGATTTTTCTTTTTTAATTCTACTTTAAAAGAAAAACTTTTCTTTTTACATTACATTTAATTACAGCACATTATTGTTGCTCCTCTAAGCGTTGCATTGCATCATGCTGTTTAAATATAACACCATGTCTGCAATTATGATTGGAGAAATGATGAGCACTACTCTACACTGCTCAATACACTCACGTTTGAATAAGTAACAGATTCTTTTAATAAGAAAATGTATCTTACTCACTGGTTGTGAGTCAGAAGCACCAAACTGTCCTTGTAGAGTTGAAATTGCCTCACTTTATAGTTTCTGTGTACAGCCAGCATAAGCTGCTTCGTCAGGATCAAGAATCATTCCTCCGTAAATGCACTGAACATATTTTAATATAAACTTTAATATTTGGGTTGAACTGTTCTGGAACAGTGTTTTGAACACAACTTGACCACTGATTTCTAGTTGTGTCCTCTTTTGGAAACACAAACAAATTAGCTTCACTTTCACAAAAAAAACACAGCATCTCCAGAACATGGCACAGACAGCAATACTACAGCAATATACTAATACTACAATATACATAATACTTTCTTTGCATAAAAATTTGCGTGGTGTTATGAAAAGAACCCCACACAGTGATGTAGGTATGTTTAAATGAGCCGTTTTAGGGGGACAAGTCACAACTTTTATAAAGAATATCTCTTTGGCTAAGCAATGCAAGCACAATGGTGCAATAGCATTTATTGCAATAACGCTGCTCCAGCTTCACTCGAGGTTTTCATTTTCCATTCTTTCCATGCTAACTGGCAAAAGAAACCATGCTCTGAGCGACCCTGAAGGTAGAGAAATCACCAACACTTCAATATTAAAAAAAAAAACACTCTTTGCTTCAGGCAAAATCGCAAAGCTCTACTCTGCACTACTCACAACTCACACACACCAGACAAGCATATTGATACAAACAGTGATGAGTCCCAGTGTTGTTATAATAAATGTCAAACCTCATGGAACACTGCTTGTCCAATTCAATTAAAGAAACATTACTAACTTGTTTAATTAAAGACAGCATGAAGAGAGAGGTCTGGCATGGAAAACAAAGCAAAACCATGTCCTGAATTTGCACAGAGCCATAAGGTGACAATCTGAGTTTTTACTTTAACAAGCCATCGCCATAATAAGTGACACATCATTTTCTACTTGTTTGGTACTCATCTGCATCATATCGACTAGCTGTGATCTTGATGTGTTGCACCATATTTTCTCTTTTAGTCTGGACAAACAAATTGCTTGTTGCCAAAATCTTGTCGGACATGATGTAACAGACATAAAGGAAGCAGGAATCAAACTGGAGGGGAAAAGAGAATATCAAACCCAGAGCTGGAATCTGTGATCTTGGCAAGCAATAGCACATTTGCTGTTTAATCATTGCAGCAAAAGTTTCAGAGAAAATGAGAAACGGACAAAAAAAAGTTACAGGGAAGCAATCAAAAGAAGTGCATCTTTTGGAATGAACAGAAAAACAATGACTTGCTGGTACAGTATGTCACATTCAAACCCTGATTCCAACTACCCCCATATTGCCATGATTTTATCTACAAAATACTTCCAAAATATAAGAATTCTGCAGAAGTTTTTTTTGTATTTCCATAACAGGGATGTGCATCTCCATAACTGAGGCTACACATCTCATTACATTGCCAGTGATATGATTCATTAAAAATACATTTAAAGCAGCTATCGACGTGATGTTTTGCTTTATTGTAATGCAGTTCAATCCGATTTCAATTCGAATCAACACTGTCCGATTATGATGAAGAAGAAAATAAATATGATGCTGTGCAATTTAATATATTACAGAAATATATAAATTACGTCTAATGGTTTCCGAAGTGATATGTCATATTTACGTAGCAGCAGAAGTGATGATGAGACAACTCAAAGAAAAGAAAAAGAATAAAATTTTAGTATGGGGGGAAAAAAATGGTCACAATATAGCCATCTACTAATATCAGTGCAAATCAATAAGTTCAAAAAATAATTCATTAAATGCACAATGCGATACAAATGTCAACTTGTGTCTGTTTTGTATTTTAAATCAATTTGTTGCATACTTTTTATGCTGTTGCACTGTAGAAAATCTGTGAATACCATAAAAAATTACCAAAATAAAATAGGTAACCTCTTAAAATGACTTTCATGTAGTGTTATCTACAGTTAAAAAACCTGGTTTGATATATATATATATATATATATATATATATATATAACCAGGTTTTTTTTACTCATATATATATATATATACTTATATACACACACAGAAGTTATTTTAAGGGTCAGACAGGTAAGGGCATAATTCAAATTTTTTCAAACTGAAAATATTGAATACAGTAGTCAAAATTTGAAGTGGATCAATACCTTTCATCAAAGTTGTCCTACCATCTAAAACCAAAATGTGTTCTTGTCTTGTCAAAAGATTATACGTTTTTATTACCCTTTCAGGTTTATGCTTAATGCTAAAAAGTCCAATCTTGAGTTCATAAGCAGGGTGTTCAACTTAATCTCTCTTTGATATAATACTTTGGATATTCAGGCAACCCCCCTAAAATACACTTTGGTTTGAGTTCTCAATCCCAGATCACTCTGGCGTGGTTCACAGTCTGAAATAACTTCAACTGTTTTCAGGGACGTGCACAGGAATTTTGAGGGGCAGTTGCTCTGACCTGAAAAAAAGGGAACCCCTAGACGTCGCTAGATGACGTCATACGTCAATTTGCATATTCATTACGTCAGTGCGTCATATTATCTTGCTTC
>JAUCMT010000024.1:6459929-6472038 GCA_032357475.1 Enteromius thamalakanensis | reverse complement strand
GACAATCTCGCGCCCGCTCATGCAGGCTCAGCTCAGGTGCCTGTCACGTGCAGCGCTGCTACTGACTTTCACTTTCGATGCCCGAATAGAAGTGAATGAGGCTTTTTTGATTTTTTTTTTATTATTATTATTATTAATCTAGACCTACGTGAAAATCTGTATCCATTGTACAATGTTTTTTTTTTTTTCTCGGAAGGGCAACAAGAGTCGAAAGGGGCATATGGGCAGTTGCCAGGGCAACCTGAGCAACCCCCCTGTGCACGTCCCTGACTGTTTTTGTTTCTGTGCAGCATGATTGATGGCTCCTTTTGTGTTTGAGTTTTCATAAAGTACTTGTAGTTTGCCTGTTTGTTTTACTGCAGACAACACATTATTTTATTAATGGAAAACAGATTGTTTAGAGTCAAAGTTATGGTTTATTACAGAGCTCTGATGTTTGGCCAAACACCCAACATCTCCCAGATTGTGCCCTGAAGGTCCACTGATCTCTGCCCCACAGTTCACACTCACAGTTTGAATTTACACTCAATCGATCCACTTACTGGTTCAGTTACAGTATATGTTAATTTGGTGACAGTCCTGGGTTCATCTGTATATCTCCACTGAGCAAAAGAAAAATAAGTAGAACCTTTGCATCAAACAATTTGCTTCTCTTGACATACTGATGACTTTCTTTTCTTTGATGATGATTATTTTGCCAGCAAATAGAGTAAATACTGTGGTATCCTTGAGTGAGGAAGTTCAGTTCTGGTCTATCAATCACATACATGAGTTTAGCAGATGTAATCTGTGTTTCATTTCCAGTAGCACTGATAGCAAAACCGCATGGTCTTATCAGGAACCACAAACAAAGCATCCACATGAAGCAAGACTCATTATCTCTCTTTCCAACGTTTAAAATCCATCCTTGGCCAAAGATTTTTTAGTGTTGATGAGGAATTGTTGAAAAATACCAAATAAAAATAAGGAGCTAGTGTGGAGCCTAACAAACCACCCTTGTACCCGGCGGCCATCTTGAATCTAAGTCTCTAATAATCTTGAAATTAAATAAATAATTACAAAATAAAATAATAAAAAATAAAGAACATTGGCCAAACCTGCTTTACACTGTAAGCATTGCTGCTGTTTATACTATATGTTGATAGGCACCGCTGCAGAAATACTATACAAGCCCACTGCTGTTTTTGAAGCTTGAGCAAATACCGCTACAGATTGGCCCTCTTCATTACATTAATTTCCAACGGAATAACCTAGTGACACACAGTATGAGGCTCCCATAAGTCCCTGGAAAATATGACACAAACAATGGTGCTTAAATTGGTATATGAGGCCATAATTACATGGTGCTGTTTGTACAAGAATTAAATATCCTGAGAGGCATTGAGCAAATTACATGAATCCACACATCTTTCTAGAAGCCTGTGGTATAGTAATTATCCCCACAGACATCTGTTGTGAAATGGGTTTCCATATTAAGCTATAAAGTATGTTACCCACCTCATGTATGTGACCATAAATACAGATAGAACACGGCACAGCTCCACGATGCAACAGACAGGAGAGAATAGACTATATATGAGTATAGTACCTAGCTTTCAAGTCACTGGTGTTTAGGCACAAGTAAATGGCTCAGGACGTTGAAATGTCCCTCAAAGACGCTCAGATTTATTAAACTCATTGTGGGTCATTCACTTTACCTCTCACCACATCGATCTGCCCTTTTACATCTCTATGAGCCCCCATGCTGTACACTAATAGGGAGTAATAAAGTTACTTTGTCAGCACAGTAAAACCTCCACTCTTTGCTCTCCAGTGTCCGGCAGATTAAGACCACGCAGTAAAAACAGCACACTCCTCTTGACAGCTCCTTACAGCTATCAAAGTCCTGTTTCAGAAAAATAAAGTGATCTATAACACAATCAGACTTAAAATGATGGTGTTACTTATTTAAGTAAGTACACAGTAAGAAGGACTGCAGGCATGTAACAGAAAGTCTCAGTGTATTTTGTAGTACATGAATGTGTACAGCTGTGGCAAACAAAAGAGATAAATTCATGATTTATTTATTTTGCAGTTTGAGGTAATATTTAACCCTGCAGTTATGAAAGTGCAAAGTTATCTTGCGAGATTTTTCACGAGCAAATATACAGCCAAACTGAGTCCTACCATGGTACTCTGCTCCTGTTATGTCTAGTCATGATCTCCCTTAAGAGGAAGTAAGAGCAGGAACAATTTAATGATACATTAAGAGGTATAACATAAAGGCATATCATATACAGCTTGCTCTCTCTTTCTCTTTCTTTAAAGCATCATTAGGCCTTTAGCTACCCAATTTACTGCACTCTCATTAACATTCTTCCAATGCCATCTGAGATGATGCAACTTTGAACAGATAGTTCACTGAAAAATTAATTCTGATTTAATTTACTATTTCATGTTTTGGCAAACTGGTGGCTATTATGCATGACCACATTCATACAGTTTAACAATCTGATGTGTGCAAATCTTTTATTGTTATTTTTTAAAAATCATACGTTTCCATACAGATCACATAAAATCGTAGGAAATCGACACCACTACATTTTCTCTTAATAGCCGGTTGTCTGGTTTGACAGGATAAAAGGCTCATTCACTGGTCAATTGCATTGATTTTTTTCTGGAAAAGGATTAAATGAAAGTGAATGTCAACTGAGATGGTTAGTCCATGATACTCTACATGTACCTCAAAATATATTTTGTGTTCCACAGGTTTCAAAAAACACGAGAATGTAAGTAAATAATAACATTTTTTTATTTTGGGGTGAACTATCCTGTCACTATTTCCTGGAATTGAAGTTCTTTCTGTAATAAACCTAATGGTTTTATAATTATATCAGCAGTTGCACTGTTGGTGAAGAGAGACATAAAAGCTTTCAATGCCTGTAAACTATGGTTTAAATTCTTTGGAGGGTAGAATGATTCTTTTGATACTACCAATGGGTAAAAACTACAGATTATTATTATTTTTGTTCTTTCTCATACTGCACAACATTCCTAATTCGTTTGACTGTATATTAATCTTTACAGTATTTAATCTACACTGTACATTGTCTAATTAGTGGTCATATGAGCTGAACAACCCTCAAGGTAATGCATAACTCAGAAGACTCATTTTTCTGACAGAAAGCTGAAAACCGAACTCATTCAGAAGCATACAGTACGAACACATATAACCTCAATTTAATATGCAAGTAGCACATTCATTCACATCACACAAAAAGTAGACAGAAGCTGTGAGGCCAAGATTTCATAACTGTTCTTCATTCTGTTTTACTAATGTATTTTTAATGGCAGAAACAGATACTGTTGCCACTTGTGACGCATTTGAGCTATTATTCTCTTTTTAGAGTAGAGTGGGTGAGGAAAACTGAGAGGCGTAATTAGGCACATTTAGAGTTCTTTACTTCTAGCTTATAGCTCCAGCTAAACATGAGGACACATATTTCTGCTGTTTCACGTCTTCTCATTGGGTCATTATTCTGTGATTTGCTCATATTATGATAAATGCTCTTGTGGATTACACAGGCTGCAGTCTTTTGAGCCTTGTTAACATCACAGATGATGAACGAGAAGATTCTTTGGAAAAACAGAAAAAGCGATGATGTGGAATCTGTCTTTAGGGTCACTCCATTGACATTGTTGTACCCACATGCTTTACTGGCAAGGAATTCCATTGCAATGGGCCCTGTGCTTGTCAAGAGAAAAACAAAAGTCATGACAGATGTGGAAAGCGGTGAGATGAAATGAGCCATATTTCAATGTGAGGTGAGGAACCGTGTGTTTGTTTTCCAACCGTGTCTGCAGGCTATCGCGCCACCTCTGTGAGCTCTTCAATTCTCTGTTGATTCTTTTAAATTCCATTATGTCAGTCTGCTTGGCCTGCAGGTTTGTGGAAATATAACTTGGGCCAGACTGCTATGCGAGAACAGGTGCAAGGTCGCTAGGTTTAGCAACTTTTATTCCAAAAAGAGATCTGGAATTGAGCCACACATGTTTACCCAGCAGTGATAGTGGTCAGAATAATATAGCTTATTCCCTGTGCATGGAGGAACCTTAAAGGTTTTCATTTTCCTTGAGGAAATGTTTAAAACAAATACAGTAGTTTTTGGTGTATTGTTTGTATATGTCTGTGGCATAGAAAAATTGGGGCCAAAAGGGCTGTTCAAAATACATTGATTTATTTCTCAGGGCATAAAGTATGAGTATATGACTTATTTAGAAGTAGTTTTATACACTGAAATACCTGTATATATGTACAGTTCTAGTCCAAATAGCATGTAAAACACAAAATAAAACAAAATCCTAATAAAAATATGCAAATGCATATATTTATATATATATATATACTGTATTAGTGCAGTTCAACAATTGCAATTAATCCCATTCAAAGGTTTTTGTTTACATTTATATACTGTGTATACATATATTTTTAGAAAATTAATTATACGAATATAAATATACACATGTAAATACATGCAAATATTATTTTAAATATACACAGTATTTGTGTGTATATATATATATATATATTTTTTTTTTTTTTCACTAAACACACATATACAGTACAATATGCAAGCAAAAACTTTTTTGTATGCAATTAATCATTTGACAGCACTACCATATATACATAAAAAAGTCTATAATAACATAAATATATATATATATATATATATATATATATTGGGTAATACGCAATATTATATATATATATATATATATATGTATATATATATGTGTGCGTGTGTGTGTGTGTTTATTATAATATTTCACTCACATGATCGAGTTTTAAATTTATAAATTAATAAAGTTAAAAAATAAACCTTTTAGTCCCTAGTGTTCTGTTTTTTTCCCCCTCTCCTTTTGCAGTCTTTTTATTGTCATGACAACAGTTCAATTAAATTGTAACAGAAAATAAGGCATTTAAATCCTTTAACGTCAGACAACAGAAAAAAAGCATTAAAGTTAGAATAATACAGTTGGTGTTGGTAGGAACAGAGCAGTTCTGTGAATCCGACTCATGAATACGCTTGATATCCTGTCGTGTTGGTGAATAGAGAGGTTTTGTGGTGTGCTTCACTGATGGATGCCAAGGCTAGCGGCGTGACATGCCTGCCATTACTCACAAGCAATGAATTCCCGGGTTTGAGTTAAGACAGAAAAGATCCTGGACTACATCAAAAGCTCTTCAGTGTGCAATAAAGCAGATGCCTCTCTAGAACAAAATGAAAAAAAGACAATTGCACTCATGTCCTTATATATAGATATTATGCTTCGGTATTGGTGTTGGCTAGCTCCAATTTAGCTGATGTTTGATCATAGTTATTGACTGCATTTGAAGTCAGTTGAAAGTTTCAATAATCACACACAACTACTTCCAATTCCAATCCTCTTGAGAACTAAAAAGTGATTTCAAATTATAGGAAGCGGCTATTGTGCTGTACTCTCACTGATATGGCCAGGTTAGTGTGTTAAAAATATATGCAATCGCAATGAGATTTTAGTTATGGGAATGCCTCAAGTCGTCTTTCATTTCCTCTCATGAACTTTCCAGATACGCCAAATTGTCCTGCATATTGCATGCAGTCTGGGTACTTGGCATAGGTTCTCTCACACTGATGCTCCATTATTAAGTGCAATAGGCATAGAGAACTAGAGCTTGCTGATTTGCAAAGGGCAGTGCTCTTATCAACACTTAGTGTCATGAGGATCATAGGAATATGATTTATTTGGCTTTTAAAGGGCTTCATCCAATTAGAGTCAGGTGAAGTTGCTGCTATTCCATACAAGCTCTCTTTATTCAAGTCCTTTGAATACATATGGATTCAATAATGGAGTTGCTGCTGTTATTGCAATGCAGTGGCATCCTTTGTGCACTTCATATAATGGCTCAAAGGTCAAGCCTTTCATTGTGTCGCTTATGCATTCATGAAGAATGTTAAAGACTGGACTACTATAGTGCTCAGGCACATTATGAAAACATATCCCTAACAGTGATACTGCTTTAGGACATTGAACTGAAAGGAAACTCATTATGAACAGTATTTTAAGAGATTTGTTGTTTGACAAGGCTTCACAGATTTTTGATACAAAAGACTAAATATATATGCAAATCGTTTAGAAGTTACTTAATTTTTTATATTTCAATTTCTACTCCTTTGCATTCAAATTAGAATTGCAATTTCACATGTTGTTTACACTTTCACAGTTTTCAAAGTTATCAAAACTTGAAGAAACTTTGAGAAAAGTGTGTGTCTACAGTATATGAGAGTGTGCGTGTCTGTCAGTACCCTTATCCTCAACAAGCTAAATAATGGGTTTGGAATAAAACTAAGCAAATAAACAAACATCTCTGGTGCAAGGTACCTTGGCAACAGCTCACTGAATCGCTAAGAGATGTTGACATGATTCGAGAGGGTGTTGAGAGGCAAACACCTGCATAGGGGAGTTTTAAAACTTTTAAACTGTAAACATTTAACGGTTGACAGGTTGAAGCGTTACTAAAGCAAAATATCTATAAACCCAGAATACTTAAATGTGTTGCGATGTCTCCAGGCTACTAAGAACAGCAAATGTTTATTTTACTACTGAGGGGAAGCATCTTTACAGTTCATATCAGAATGCTGAGAGCTAAAGAGCTTTCAAGCAAAGTCAGAAGATGTAAAGAAAAATATAAACCCAGAGTTTATAAAAAAGAAAATGTCAGAAAAAAAAAGAAAATGTCAGAGCTGTGGTATAACGGTAATTAATAACATACTTCCCCTTATGTTTATTCATATTCTCGGAAACCTTATTTATGCCCCCCCCCAAAAAAAGATGCATGTTAAAGGTACTACTAAAGTGTACAGGTGAGTTAATTCTATAATTAATTTATATATAATTTAATAATTTATACAAAGGAGAATGACAGTTTACAACAGAAAACAAATACATTACAGCTGGAGGATAGCACAAACAAAACATCTAGCAGGCAGTTGGTTGTCAGAAAGACACAGAATAACAATTACATCATCAAAGTGAGACAGACTCACAGATCTATATTGTAAAGAAAAAGATGAATACAAGTTCCCAGATAAGAGAACAGGATAGGTAGATACAGAATGCCCTCTAGACTCCAAAAAAAGCAATATCATTCTTGTGCGCTGAACTATAAATAGATTGATAGATAGATGCAAGCAGAGACAGACATGACTAACCTTTCAGTGACATACTACTTAATAGTAATAGCTCAAATGAATAGATTCATCACTGTATTTGTCCTGGGGTAAGCCATGCAAACCACTGCAGCCCTAAACTACATCTGGCATTATACACCTCTACTTCTGATCATTTTGTAATATCTTTTAAATGATTTTACCTTTACTTTTGCATTTCTGTGTTGCTGGAGACCATCTCATCTGCATCTTTACATAGCAAATAACATTTTTCAAGGTTTGAAGGGTATTTTTTTGGGTGGCCAACGGAAGCCTGCCCAGCCTTTTTTTTTTTAAATTATAATTATCTTTTCATTTGCTCTGGTTAAGTTATTTATGGAAGAAAATCACTGTGCTTTTGCATGGTTTCACACAAATGAAATAAGAATTTTGGGGGAAAGAAGGGTTCATTTGCATTCATTTGCATGCAATTAGCATATCAAACTTCTTGACTTGAAGGGGATGCCTGGCTTAGAAACTGTATTTCTCTCACCCTCATATACACCAGCAGCTTTGGGGTTATGTTTCTTTGTTTGAACATTAACAAAGAGGTTTTTCATGTTATTTGCGTGTAATGCGCTTTCCCATCTCCTCTCATTTTTCTCTCTTGGTCTGTCAGAAAAAGCAGAGAGCAGTAAGGTAGCTGGAAGGTAAACAAACCCTATGTGCCAATTGTCAAGTTTCAGTTAACGTGAGTAGTGTTATTACAGTAAATATGCGTGGATATGTAGATATGCAGGTTAGTGACTCTTTCTGATGAATCCTTACACTTAAGAATTCTAGATGTTGCTTGTGTGTATTGTGGGTTATTTCATAAGAGAAATTGTGCAAATAGGGAGGAAACACCTACTGTAGATTGAAATCTTGTAGTCTAGTCTAAATGCAAGTGGTTCAGTGAGTTTCGCATTAAAATTTCTATACTGACTGAAGTAATATATTAGACAGAGCTCAAGTCAATTATGTTTCAGGAGGCTTGCCTGAAGAAACTGCAGCATTTTTCACCATTTTAAACCACTGAACTATTTATTTATACCAAAACAAAATCTGAATTTCAAGCCACAAACTCTACTAACCAGGTCTGTCAAATCTGTGAAAAAGAAATTCACACAAAAATGGTAAGATGGTTTGATAAAATTTAAGGATATCAAAAAATATCTGTATTTTTAGGAAGTTAAGCAGTTGTACAACAATCTATAAAGTTTTGTGATCTATAATTGTGTGTGTGCATGTAATGCATGTCAGCAGCTTGACTGCATTTACATATTTATTTTTTTTTGTTGCTCAATACATAATAGAATAATGCCTGTTAAATTATTGTGCACACAAGTTGTTTTGCAAAAGACATTCAGGCATGAAAAACCATTTACGCAATTTAACATTTGCATTGACACATTCTTTTTTATTTTTCTTATTCATATATAGGCCCACCCCCCATGACATATTCACTAAGGGAAACCATACACTATGTTTTACATCTGAAAGATGCACTCCTCAGCAGACCATATTCATCAGACGTTTTCTGTGCAAGCTATTTTTAAACAAATTTTCAGTGAATCAGGGCTTTACTGTTTATTATCTGCTTCCTACACACACACAATACGAAGGGAAGTGAAAGGCATGCAGGATCTGCACATTTGACCCGTTCTTTATAGCTGGAAACAGGAACTGCACTTTGAATTGTACCAGTTTCATGCATGTTAATTGGAAATTCCCTGCTATTTATTAGGCAAAGCTAGCTAATACAATTGCACAATTATTTTGTTAAACCATATTAATTAGAAATAACAATGGAGTCAACACAAATCAATTGAAACTTCAAGAGGCAAGGAAATTGCATTCTGACTGAACTCTTGCCTTGGGCGAGAGCAGGGCTAGATTAACAGAGTGATCCTAATCATGACTTAATCAGGGAGAATTATTCACTAAAGTGGGCTTTAGAGAAGGGTTGGTCACGATCAAAAGACCTCACCACAGCTCTTTAGCTTGTTGTGAGTGAGTAAGAGTTCAGTAAGTGGTTAGAAATGAATCAAAACACAGTATAGTAACAGAACATTTAAGGTAGACAACTGAAAAGGTTTAGTTCTGTTAATTACTCCAGTATTTCTCCAGTGGTGCTGCTATAACCAATGAATCTAAAGATACATTTGAAACATTCTAATGAGTCCGTTCTTTTTAGTGAATCATAAAAAGATACAGTGCAAACATTCGTGAACTCTTATGACCTTGTGCTTTTTAGGAAATCAAAAATCCAGTAATATGATTCAGGAAGGAATGATGATGATGATGAATTCATTTACAATGCAATTCAAAAATGTATACTACGACCAATTTAATCCGACTTTTTTAAATGAATCCTAAACACTGTACAACAGGGGTGGGGAATGTAGATCCTGGAGGGATGGTGTCCCTGCAGAGTTTAGCACACCTGACAGGATGAGGTCTTCAGGATGCAGGTAGGTATTATTTCCTTCAGGGTTGGAGCTGAATTCTACAGATTCTCCAGGATCAACGTTCCCGACCCCTGTTGTACAACCAACTTCCCCAATTAATTATTCAAAATGATCAGTTAGTGAACCATGAACATACAGTGTAACCAGTGAATCCCAACTCTCCAAGTCTCTATAAATCAAAAGTATTCTGCACAAGCAGTGTTATTAATTAAACTGAGGCTGTTCTCTTAACCAGTATAATTAAAAAAAAAAAGAAAAAAAGATTCCTATGAGTTGTCAACCAGTGTTATTCTATTCCTGAACAAATGATTCTAATGAGTTGGTTCACTGGTTGTTCATATGACAAGATTAGTAACTTAGTAGTACAGTACTTTATGAAAAATATATATACATATTAATAATTAATTTGTGTTTGTTTAGTACTGTTATTTAGCTTATATTTAAAGGCAATTACTAGACCTCATTCATGCTGTTTTTAAAAAAAGACATCATTAACTAAAAACAATCCCTAGCTTTTCGATTCATCTCCTCAATTTTGAACGCCCATGCCATTTCACATTCTACTCATTAGGATGCCATATATATATATATATATATAAGGCAGAGCCCTAAGGGTGTGCTTTGATTACTATGCTGGTGCAATGAGATGTCATTTTAGGAGACAAAGTGCACAAGGGTTTAAGTACATAATGTTTTTCTCTCATTCCCTGCTTTCTCTTTCCGCTGTCATTGGTTGACTGAAACATACACGAATAAGAAAACTGAACGATTTATCCACCAGCATAATGTAGATTGCACTTAACATCAGACCAAAAAAAGTCAAAAGAGTACAAAAGTCTCCAACCTTTATCATGATAAGTGTTTGGTGTTAACTGGAAGTCCTTAAGGAAAATGTAGACCTTGAGAACAAGGCTTTATAGAACAAGGCTGAGCTCTTGCTGTTTGTATTGTTTCACTAGATCTTTTATCAGCGCTGCATGAAATAAAGTTTGTGGGGGCAACTAAAATATCTAAACCCCACTTACAGTATATAATAAGAGAGACTGCTGATCTGCTGACTGGTGGTGGAGGTACAGTAATGCATCTGTAGCCGAGAAAATGAAAAAGAGGAAAAAAATGAGGCTTCAGAGTCTCTCCTTCACAAATCCTCATGCCTTTCCATTTGACGCTGAAAATTAATGATTTTTTTGTTGTTTTGGTTGAGTAAGGCTGCGGTTTGACATGCGACAAGTGCTTGAAATGAATTATGCCACAGAATTTACATTCTGATTCAAGTGTGTGTGCATGCGGCCTCCTGCACGAGTGATTGAAATTACAAGTGCCTTCAATTTCCAACAATTCCAACCTCGTTAAGATGACGCTCACCTGCAAGAGCGAAAAATAAGCCCTCCAAAAACAGAAGTGCTTCTCTGCCATCCAAACCTCTTTTCACCACTTGTTTCATTTCCTTCTATCTTCCAAAAACAACCTTGTATCCTCTCCTATCATTCGGCACATCTTCTTTCAAACTATTGCACATCACACATTTGTTTTCTCCACCATATTCCTTGCAGACGCCCGTGACTTTACCAAAGATCTCAAAACCTTTTCACATTGTTTTTCCCCTTATATATTCCTCTTACAATGTGTTGTGTCTTTTGTTGTCTTCTCTTCTCTAAGTGCTCTTTACTAGGTGTCTCTGTCTGGCTAAAGAACATTTACTTTTTCTATTTCCAGTCCTGCTTGGATTTCTCAGCCGTTTCTGATACTGAAACCCCTTTAAACCATTACACCAGATGCAGAAAGCAAAAAAGTTGCAATTCAGTGTCTTGCACAAGCATACTAACATGCTACAAGCCAAAGTATTTAAAAACTCCCTATCAAAAATGATCTGGCCACAGATAAAATTAAGTGCTGTAAAAATATTTTTTAATAATATAGTCGTAAAATGATTTTTAAATAAATGATATTAATGAATAATAAATGCATAAAAATACTAAAGACATTTTCATTAAAAAAAAATAATTTTTGAGATTTGTTTTGGGCTATTTCCAGAAATTTAACAAAATGGTGCTATGTAGCGAAAAAATAATATGCCGATATGTGACCCTGGTCAATAAAACCAGTCATAAGTGTTAATTTTCTGAAATTAAGATTTAATAAATAAACTTCCCATTGATGTATGATTTGTTAGGATAGGGAAATATTTGACGGAGATACAACTTCATGAAAATCTAGAATCTTATCAATGCATATTACTAATCAAAAAATAAGTTTTAATATATTTTGATAAAGAAATTGACAAAATATCTTCATGGAACATGATCTTTACTTACTATCCTAAGGATTTTTGGCAAAAAAGAAAAAATCAATCATTTTGACCCAAACAATGTATTTTTGGCTATTGCTACAAATATACCCCAGCGACTTAAGACTGGTTTTGTGGTCCAG
>JAUCMT010000024.1:6422856-6452979 GCA_032357475.1 Enteromius thamalakanensis | reverse complement strand
GTGAATAATCCCGCCCACTCTAAAGCGGTACTAAACTGCAGTGGAAGCGCAAACCGAGCCGAACTGAGCCGTACCGTACCGTAATGAGCCGTGCCGAGCCGAGTCGTACCACTCAGTGGAAAAGCGCCAATAGACTCATATGTTTGAGTATGTTTGGGGGACACTGTCTGTACATGGTACTTAGCATAGCTTTTAGATCTTTGAACACAATGGTGCCCTTAAAGTGATAGCACTTCAGCAAATTGGTGAAGGCAAGCATGAGATTATTGAGAAAGTGACTGGTTGCACAGTTCAAGCATAATGCTCTATGTTGAATAAGAGCCAGTAGAGTTAAAACGCAGCACATAACCATCTAATGTAAAACATGTAATGGGTTATAGAAAGTTCACTCGATGCAGCCCTGCATATCTAATTTCAATACAAAAACTACACTGTCAGACTGTGCTAGACTTCAAAAGGGCAGTCAGATACAAGCAGTCAAGCTTTTTATTTAGATATAATGACTAAATAATGGTGCAAGGGCCATTAGTCAATCATTAAATCAAGAAAAAAAAACAGGGCACACTTACATTCACAGGGGGCCAAAAAATAAAAAAAAATAAAGGAATCAAGGACAGTCTGGAGAAAGCAGCACTATATAACTTGTTGAAAAATAGTGGTCTCAAAACACATCTAAAGCAGCATAAAGCATCAATATACAGTTCACATAGACTCCAGACACATCAAACCAGTGCCAGTCACTTTCTGTTAGACTAAAAGCACAGATTTATGCAACCATGACTCATTCAGGTATGCAAACTACTTGATATATCAATAAATAAAGAGTGGAATTCAGCACAAATGCTCAGCTTTATGTAGATGATTAAAAATGGCCTGAAAAGCCCTGCCATGCAAATAGATTTAATAGCCTTATCTTTCTATAGAATCCACCCTCTCCAGTGAATTGATCCTTTGAGACTGTCACCACCTTGTTTTGAAGAACAGACAGATGCATGGATGTCCTTGGCTTTAAGTTGGGAAGGAAGAGCGTTCAGGGAATTAATCAGAGCCTGAGCATTTGAACTAGCTAAGCTTCAGTCAAATAAATGGGCCACCTAAAACAACACCACCAATTACCACTGATTAAAATGAGGACACTTGGCTTCTGCTCCTTCTTGGCTCTCCAGTTTCAAACATGCGATGTCTCTGTGTTCCATTAGGCAAATGAGGAAAAGACTGCTCATGCAAAACCTCATGCACTGAACCCTCACTTCCAGGAAATGTTATTTGAAATGGTGCTCACGCTTCGTACAAAAGGTGAACACATCCGTGTCAGAAATTCTCTGCCTCCATTTTGTGAATCCTATTTTCAACCTTGAGAAAAAGCCCACAGAGCCGAAACAAGCCTCTAATGAACTTCTGCAAAGTGCCACTTTTAATTAGCAGGGAAGGGACCTTAGACAGCTCTCAGGCTATGACAAAGCTGTCATCGTTAGCATGACTAAGAGCTTCATGCAACAGCAAGAGTCCCAGAGAGGAGGGCAATGAGTAGGAAAAAGGAGGCGGAAGAGAAGAGAGAGATGACAGAGAGAGAGAGAGGAAAAGGTGAAGACAAAAATAACAAAAAAAAAAAAGAGAGAGAGAGATTTACTGGCAGATTGTTCCAGAAGGATCATTCTAACAGAAAATGGGACACAGAATTGTCATTGGTCTGAAACCACAGAGCCTCCCATCCGTAGTGATTCCATTTATTTCTTGAGCGAACACTAGGCCGAGAAACAGGAAGTGCAGACTAACCTGCAGTGTTTGTGTGGGCCGCTCAGGGTCTCGATGACAAAGCACTCCCCGTCATTCAGACAATAGGCCAGGTCTTTCTCCTGACATGGCTTGAAATGCTCCGATTTCAAAGGCGGTAGAGTCGGTGATGCTGAAGGATAAAAAGAAAGAGGAAAAAAATGATGCCATGTAAAAGATTAAGAGGTCAAATATGTCAGCCAGGTGAGCAAAAGGTTAGCAAGGCAGTCACAGAGACCAAAAAGGTGACTAAATGTCGTAATATTGTTAAGAATGTCACGTATTTGCATATGTTGTAGATGAAGTTTCTGTTATATTATATAATTTGTTTTTGCCAATAAACTGAAGTGTTACTTTGACTGTCATTCTGAAAAAAAAAAACTTTTTTAATGTTACATAATTTAATGTCACCCATAAAGAAAAAATCGGTCATTATTTAACTAGATCTTTTTTTAATATCTTTGCACATAACCTACCCATTTTCTATATGGATTTTAAAGCACTACCAAGAAGTACAAGAGCTCTGAAGTCTTTTGACAGAGTATTTTATCACCATTAAAATCAATAGCTTTCAACAGTTTGCCTTCCAGTGTACTTGACAATCTAAGACATCTCCTCAGATACCAAAAATACCCCCCCCCCAAAAAAACCCCAAACAAACTGACACACTTTGAAGCAACATCAAAGATCACCAAATAACTACCAGATAATGCAAGAGACATTATTAATACCTTTCTGAAATAGGCGACCAAATGTCTTATTACTCTGCTGAATATAGCTTGTTATTACTTGTTATACAGTGTGCATGAATTTGTTTTGCTCCTGAACTATTACTGAAGGATGATAAATGAGATCAATGAAGTAATCACTCTCTCTGGCTTCTTAGAATTAATACAGGACTCTACTATTTGGGGAAAAGGCTTCATTGTGATTAACGATGCCATGTTCACTTTGTCAAAGCCAGCATAATAAAGTAACCTTACACTCATTACAGTCCTTACAATCTGTGTAAGTTTTCCTGTAAAAGTGTAAAAAGATCTAGTAACCTGAGAAACCTTGACTGGCATTAATGAACATTAATAGCCATAATGTAAAACATTAAAAGTAAGAAGATAATGTAAAAACAAGATTGACCACACAGCAATAATATTTTTTTTTTTTAACATGGAAAGAATGTGTTCTGTACATTATTCACTTATTTTAAACTAAACCACAGTGGTGGGCAAGATGTCTGAAATATTAAATAAATGTAGTTTTCTATATCACCTTATAACAATTTCAGAACATCAGCCTACAACCAAGTATATCCAACTTAACCTAAATACAGAAAAACACACTATTTCATGTAAAGCAACATAAGCCTTATAACAAATGTAAATAGCTTTATTGTTTTTATAATTACAAAATGTAAACTACACTGCTCAAAAAATAAAAGGATACACTAAAATAACACATACTAGATCTAAATAAATGAAATATTCTTATTAAATACTTTGTTCTTTACATAGTTGAATGTGCTGACAAAATCACACAAAAATCATCAATGGAAATCGAATTTATTAACCCATGGAGGTCAGGATTTGGAGTCAGACTCAAAATTGAAATGGAAAAACACACCACAGGCTGATTCAACTTTGATGTAATTGATGTTCACGTGCCTGTATGACCTCCCTACAGCACCTGGACACGCTTCTGATGAGGTGGCGGATGGTCTCCTGTGAGATCTCCTCCCAGACCTGGACTAAAGCATCTGCCATTGTGCATTGTGTACTGTAAGTTGCAATCTATCAGCAAAAATTCAATTCAAGTAATCATCCAAACAGCAGGTGGCACTGTCTGAATAAGTGACAGGTCTGAGGGTCTGAGTGTGCAGGGCTGAGAGTGCAGTTGGGGCTCCGGATCTGCAGCTTCATGTTACTCACTTTACCTGCATACATACAGTACAGTACATTCACATAAAGCAATATAAACAGCAAATCTCAGCTGTGGAATTTTTAATACTGCTGCAAAGTGTAAACTACTGTATATTGTCTTACAGATTTAAATAAAAACTTGGATAAACAGTGCATCCGACTTAATCCACATACATGCAGTACACCCATGCAAACCAATATTATAGCAGTTTATGCTAAATGTGACTACAAATCCTGAAGATATTAAGATATGATTTTCTGTAAAGCTGCTTAGAAACAACATGTAAACAAAATCGACTTGCCGTGTTTCTTTGCACAAACATTCAAACTACCCTTGCATCTGTAGAATTAATTATAAGTTGTCATGATCAATTACACAAATTAATTGCATATATCAAAATTTGATAATGAAAAATTTGGAATTTATGTATGGGTCGAGAAGCATGATTAGTAGCATTTTTTCTAGAATTGCAATATACTGTACATATAAATAACTAATTAACAATAATTTTACTAGATACCTGGGTATCAGCTGCGAAAGATATCAAATCCACACTCATTAATTTTCAGGATATTCACCAGGTCCCTCAGAGTCTAATTTGGCATGCAATCATGCCGCCAGGTCACAGAACGACCCAGAGGAGGATCCCAGGACCTTAATAAATAAAACTATAAATGTTTTTAATAAAAACACTGTTCATTTTCCAATAATTGCACCTGAGTGCATAGCCAGACCTTTTTGACAAACTGCTGTCAAAATCAATGCAAAACGCTTGTGTTTTGTGTTCAAAGCAAAAACGGGTTGTGCAGTGAACAAGATCTCCATTAGTCATCCCTCAGAACACTGAAGATATTGATAACAGCTTAGTAGCCCATCAGCTTCATTACTGAGCCCTTTTCTTGGGATTCACAGAGGCTGCTTTCCTGCAGACTGTCAGTTTCCTCTGTCAGGAGGTGAGAGTAGGCCAAGTGTCTAAGAGATTGGAGATCTACTCAGACCCTGACATCCCCTCTATCTTAGTTTGTTTCCGTGGGCCGAGGCAGGTGCGGGGTGTTAAGGGATGGGATTCCCCAGGGCCAAGCACTGATGCCGTCTCTCAGATGTGACATTCCCCCAGAGTGCCTGGCGGCTTGACATACAGTGAAGGTCACAGAGAATCGATTAGCTCAGAAACAGCAGTACAGAGAGCCATCTGAGGGGACAGACAGAACGTGGACAACACTCAGAGTTAGCTGATGATTTATGCGTCTCACTGAAATGTTAGTTTAAAGAGATAGTCAACCTAAAGAATGAAAAATCTGCCATCAACATGCATACCATGCATGCATTTCTTTTATCTGCTAAAAAGATATTTTGATGAATGTTGGTCACTTGGTACAAAAGTTAAGAAAACTTAGGTTTAAGGTAAGCAGCTTTAGGAGAAGTCTTCTAAATTTTTTTTAAAACAATATTTTGAATTCCATTAATTACTGTATACATTAAAAGTCAATAGGAGCATACTTTAACGTATCTTTTGCTCTACAAAACATGAGGGTAAGTGTTCAATTAGTACTTAACCCCCCAAAAGTTTTTACATACAAGATACACACATGATTTTTGCTTAGGCTATTTAAAAAATAACCAGAGGGCTTAAAAAAAAATCACATGGACATTTTAAAATCACTAGATTCAACTTGGATAGACTATCCAAGAATTTTTATCTGCAAAAAAACAAAAACAAAAGAAAAACAACAACAAACCAACCAACCATAAATTAATGTATGAATGACATTGGAAAGTATCATATTTTCTACAGTTTTGAATAAATACAATGCACAGGCGACTGCATAAGCTGGCAGATTAGTGAAAGATGCAGAGCTGTATAAAAGGCAAATATCCAGCTGTTGAATGGGTTTTATTTAAATCAATTTATGATCTACATCAGATAAAAGAACACCCTTTTTTGTATTTAAGATGATTTTAAATGGTTTTACATGGAGACTGACCGACATTAGCTAAAGACCAAGCACTTGTAACACTTATAAATAATTAAGCATAATCACATGATCTGCTGTGTTGGGCAATTTAGGCTTTTGGCAACTATTTTTTATGAACCCAGTATCCAAGAGTCTGATTCAGTGTCCAGTTGTGAAGCTGAGCCACTTGATCTTCCATTTCTGTCACAAAATGCATCAAAAGCTTGTGACACGACAGAAGCAAGTCAACAAAATAGCTGCTTATCTATGAATACTCATATCTGGCCAAATGCCAAATCTCTGACGGAGCTTCGGCAATCCAGCCGCAGAAATTCACTGATATAGATCTTAACAAAAACAGATCAGAGCTTTACAAGCTGAGGCTTCAGTAATTTGTTTTATCAAAGTCGTGATGCAGTGAATAGCTGTGGCCTTGTCCTTGTAGATTTGAATTCCCTCGTTACAGAGCACTTGTTGTTGGCTAGAAATGTCAGACAATACTTACAATCGCTCTCTGGCTGTCTTGCTATCTCACTCGTCTCTCTCCCACCATTTCTCTTCTGAATGCAGAGGTCAATGGCAATTTCCTGTCACTGAAAGAGGACCACCTCCCATGCCATAGTTCTGTTGGCTGATAGGCTCAGGGCGTTCTTACTATGGCCAGTCATTTACAATGGCCCCCAAGTCCCTCATAGCACAATGTTCTGGTCTGCTGCCACGCCAAGGTGCAAGTACAGAGCAGGGCCAGTAGGGAAAAACACAGGGAATAAGTGACAGGAATGATGGATGTGACCAGAAAAAGAGGCATTCAGTGGAAAACAATACAGAGAGGAACGGCAACTGGGAACACATTTTTCCCAGAGGAAAGGGAAAATCACAAATGGGATCTTTAATGTTTCTTCCGGACAGTAATGATGCCATTTAAAGAAGTCTTTTGCTGAAGCCACCTGCTTTTTACATTTCTCTCCTGAGTAGAAGAGTATTATTATTACTACTACTTATATTTTAAATATTCATATGATTAATTATTACTCATATTAATATTATTAATGTCTCACTTGATTCTCCATTAGTTTCACAAGAGATCTCAGAGCAACACCTCAACTGTCCTCAGATTTCCAAGTATCTCAAAATTAGATCCTAAATGTCAGATTTAGAAATGTTAATAGTGTCTCAAACATTATTTTTTTACAAACTATTCTGTGATATCTATATCATGGTCAATAAGGCTCAATAGGGGGTGCTAGAAGGTCTGTAATATAAAAGAAGAAAGTATATACTTAATAAATAAAATATACTTTTTAGTTAATATGCAGTTATCCATAAAGTGTTTCATAATAGTAATATTATCTACATATCAGATAATATTAGTATTTTGGTTTCTAAATACTAATCAGAAATATTGAACAGAATTGTGATTGTTATTACATTTTTATTACACGGCTCTCTGGAATGCTTGATTCTGATTGGTAAGTTGAGACATTTGCAGGTTCGTTCTTTTCAAATAATAACCGCTCCAAAGTAATAACGCATAACTGGTACTACTTGTGTGTTTAAATCCCTCCGCGCCAACAAAGATTACCGTTGGGCGCCATCTTGTGACAAACACTAGACAACATGATGTGCAATAAATAACTAAAATACTTCCGTTGTTATATATTCATATGTAGATGTTTAAATTGTCTTACGGTTGAATGTTAGTCACGTGGTACAATATCGTTTCGCGGAAGGATGAAAATGTTCATTTAAAACAAATACGCCATTAAAATGTTTTAAATTCATATTCATGTTCAGTTTTTTTCTTATGTGGCTTGTTTTCTGCTGTTAAGTTAGGGATAATGTACAGGCAGCCGGTAGTTATCGTGAAATAAGCCCCTTCAGCGTGATACAAGTTATAAAAAAAATAAAAATAAATAATAATAAATAAAAATATTTTTTTTACAAAATAAAAAAAATATTAATAAAAGTTTTATCAAATAAAATAATTAATAAAATTTTATATTTTAATTGTTACATTCAGAAATTATTTTATTAGATCATATCACATAAAATATTTTTTCCTTACACAGTATTGATAGGATATTATGCCAGAAAACATACAGTATAGCTGCCTATATCGCCAACAAGACTCTCAGACTTGTTTAAAAATCAATCATTAAAGTAACCCATAAAATATCAATACATCCTCATCTTATATGTATAATATATACATAAAGCACATAGAACAAGCTGTAGCTGCCGTGTAAAATGATCCTTTCACTGTTACCAGATATATGGATGAATGCATGTTGTGCCTTATCCTGTCCAGCCCTACTGTATATGATAACTCAATAAAGATAGCAAGTCTCCCTCACACCCTAATCTTATGCAACATCATTTATCTGCACAATAAAATCTGTTAAGCACCCAGCATCCTATCGAGCATAAAGGCTGACCACAGCTGGTGTGGTACATATGTATCACGGTGTGTCCATGTCTGTGCGTGTAGCCCTGTGGTGAAGCACACTTCTTCCTGCTTTATATTCCAATCAATGGCAGTCATGCAGTGGAGTAAAGGCAATCGATGGATGGCATGCAGGCAAAGCTGATACACCAAAGGATACAGAGCTATGTATACAGTGCACAGAGAGAGATGGGGAAAGAAAGAAAGAAAGAAAGAAAGGAGCGAGAGAGGGAGTGTGCAATATTCCTGAAAATCATGACTTCAAATATGATTTGGTCAAAAAGATAGTGATTATTTTGACAAACAGTCAAATAGAATGCAATTTGAAAAGCAATGTTACAAGCATGTAACTACCTATGCCATGTTGATTCGGTTTAGATCTAAGGCTAAAAACCACAACAGGGTGGGCCATAAAAACAATGATTCTTATTTATTCTCTCTCTCTCTCTGTATATATATATATATATATATATAAAAGAACCAATTTCTTGCATTTATGCAGTATAAGACTCAAATCTGTTGTGTTATCAACATAAATACTATATTATTTTTAAAAGATACAAATTTATTCATTTAATAACAATTAACAATTAAAATGAAGACTAACAATAACAACACCAACCACCAACATCAATAGTGATGTAACTCTCTCATGTTGATGCTGTTTAAACATCCAGACTAAAAGCCACAAAATCACATTTAGGGCCCTATCATACACCTGGCACAATCCTAGTTTCAGCCTAGTTTCAAATGCAGTTTTCCTGTCCTGCTCCGCATTGTTTAAATAGCAAACGAATTTGAGCCCATGGACGCGCTGGTTTAAAACTGAGGTGTGTTCAGGAACATTGTTGGTGCGTTGCTATTTTGAGGAACTAAAGAAAAATAGACCAACATAAACCTGGTCTAAAGTCAATGGTGCAATATTTGTTTTTTGCTATTTAAAAAGCATGGTAGTAGAAAATGTGCCCTTATTTCCTAGAGCATAAGTTTGCTCTCTGGAGACAGTCTGCACATGGAATTTATTCTTAAAGGGAATGAGGGATACATTTATTGCTCTGATTGGTTTATTGCATGTATATTCCTTTAGTAAGAGAATGGGGACAACCCATTTAGACTGTTTTTTCCATCATTATACTACCAAAAGTGATTGTTTACAAAACTAAACTAAAATAAAATAATCAATACAATAATAATAATAATATTAATAATAAAAACAAATAAAAAAAAAATATATATATTAAATAAAAAAAATTATTTATAAAAAAAAATCCCCTCATTGTAGTTATGAAAACATTTTAAAGATAGTACTACTTTTATAACAATGACAACAATTAGGGGTGGGCGATATGGCAAAAATATCATACGATTTTTTTCAAAAATATCACCACGATTTTACCATGGTTCTTTGTTAAACATTGTATTAAATTCAATGAGGACCAGCTACTGTTTGGTCACTCAAAATATCTCATTTTGTGTTTAGCACAAGAAAGAATTAGGACAACATGTAAGTAAATGACAATTATAATTTTGGAGATAACTATCCCTTTAAATAACAAGTGGTGGATGTTTAGTTCTGTCCCTTTAAGAGCTACACGCATCTAATATACTGACACGTTTTTCTCTTGATTGTTTACTCTCACTTTAGACACAACTGTCTTTAGAGCAACTGTGTTTAACGCTGTGTGTTTGTGACAGTATTACCACAATCACATGTGATAAACATTTTCAGTAATTAGGTGCTATTTGACAGGCTTTTAGTGCACACGCATGTAAAAGCGCATCCGGACAGGACACATATGAAATGTTTAATCGGCAAGACTTTAAAGCGAATAATGTACTTGTGTGATTGTGAATCAGTGCATTGTCCGGTGAGTGTAATTCTACCACTGGGTTGACTAGATGTGAATGTGTGTCGCGTTGTGAAGCATATTAAGATGGAGGTGAGAAAATAGCAAGATACTACGATATTCCTTAAAAAGCAGATCATGGAGAACCTTTTATCCTCTACGATCAAACATCGCCATGTCGTACAACCCTACAAACAATTATAAAAATAACAATAATCATCATCATTATTATAATTGCTTTTGTTGTTTTCATTGCTATGACAGCTAAAAAAACTGATGCTGAAAATGCGTCAGTATTGTACGTTTTAGTGCCTGTAAAAATGTAAGAAAATGTACATTTATAAAACATCATTTTATGTAAAATGCATACGAATTGTCTTGAGACCACGTTTTCTAATCACAGATAATTCTAATAATTATTAATAACAATTGCACTTACTTTTTGAACATTTATTTCTGTTATCATATTGTTATTGTTGGCATTTTAAATAAAACTAATCGGGTAGAGCTCACAGTAAAGGAAAGCCTCTAGTGGCTCATTGCTTTAACATCACTCAGAGCCTAGAAATGACATCTATCTCCTCGGCACACACACACACACACACATTCACACACTCACAATGGCTGCTGTGAGTCGGGTGTGTGCTGTGCACTGCTGCATTGCAGATGTTTGGAATGGCAGTGGAAGTCTCTGCTGCGACGGAGGACTTTAACACACGTTGATTAAACCGACTAACATCTCACATGACACGTGAAGTGCCTGCACGACTGAAAAGAGAGCACTCTAATGTGAAGAAAATCAGCCGCTGCTAATGTGATCTTTTATAACATAGAGAGTCTTATGTTACTTTGGGCCGGCATCTCAATAGCTTCAGCCATCAGCTCTTTGTGGGCAGACAATCTTCTGTGTCCAGCTGCTGTAGAACAAGAAAATGGATCTCTCTGTGCGTTAAGAAAACACCCATTTTTGCAGTGCATCCCAAATGCCTGCTCTCTCACTATTTCTCTCTCTCCAGAACTCAGAGCTGGTGTGAGCTGGCGCTCATCCAGTCTAAACATAACCCTCTTTTCATACATTCTGTCCCCTATCACTCGCTCTCTGTCCATTCATCCATCCACGCCATGCTCTCCTGGCCCTGGTCCAGTCCTAACAGCGTGTTCTGTCTTGATTAGCAATTGGGGTAAATATCCACAACCCCAGTCCCACTGCTAAAGCGCATTAGCCTCTTTAACAAACAAACATGCCAGGGAGTCTATGAAGCGCTCATCTATAGGTGCCAGGATGAAAGCAAAGCTGTTGGGACCCCAACCTTTCAAGCCTTTCTCAATGTCCCACTTCCAGCGTTTCTGTCCATTTCATCTGCTGGCTCTGTAACACTTGGCTTTCATCATAAAACACAGAATTAGACAACCTTTCACGAAAAAATCTTGACTTAACATACATTTTGGTGAAAACAAATAAATGTATTAGGTAGAAATCACTGCGGTTTTGTGGCTGAAATATTTACTAAAAGTGTGTTATAGGCTTTAAATAGCTGGACATATTTTAAAATAATCCACTGGCTTAACCATATACAATTGTATTGACTCACATCATATTTGAAAGGACACTTTTTTTAAATAAGATTTGCTAGTAAAATGACTGTAAAAGGATTGAAGTTTGATGCACTTTATGCAAATGTTAGTAAAAAGTTAATATGGCCTGATACTGTATGTTATTAAAATTAGTCTTTTATGCTCACCGAGAAGTAATAGTTTGAAATATCATTACAATTCAAAATTTTATATATTTTAAAATGTAATTCTTTTCTGATAGCAAAGCTGAATTTTTAGCAGCCATCAATCTAATTTTAAGTGTCACATGATCCTTCAAAAATCCTTCTAATATGCTAAAAATACCTTTAACGTATAGAAACTGTGATGCATTTTTCATGATTCCTTTACTGTCACTTGTGATCAATTTAATGCATCATTGTTAAATGAGGTGAACATTTCTTAATGTATTGAAAATGTATCTGATGCATCTGCATTTTTGTTCAGTTAAAAACAGGTTTAAATAAAAAAGAAATATGCCATATATAAGAAGGACCTCTCCCATGTACAAACTCACTTTAGTTATATTAATAACATTAGTTATTTGTAATTTTAATGTCATTCAAAATGTCAAAATACAATGTGTTGTGACAGTCCAATCTGTTGTTCTGAAACATCTTAATTATTCAGATTCATTTTCTCTATACCGTTTGGCATGATTTACAGTGTTTGTAATGAATAAAATAGCATTTCATCATAATATAAAAACAAACTTTGTTCAATGAATTCATTTTTATGAAAAATCATCTGATGCCTCCATCAATAAACAACAATTTGGAACTTTTATTTTGAAATCCATTCAAAGCTATGATTTTGCATCATAAACCAATTTGCCAAGCACCAATTAAAGCATTAAGCAGGTTTCAAAGTGTCTTTATAATTTAGAGAAAAACAACCTTTTTAAGAGCTGTTATGTTGTTACCATATTTGGATATTATGTGGTATGGCCTCTAAAACAACAACAAAGTTATTTCTATTAGCATTAATTTTTATTATACATTTCATAACGACCTTTTGTTGGAAGCTAGCTTGTTTTGTTTAGGTGGCAAATTATGTGCCTGTAAAATCTGACGGTATTTAAAAATATCATGTGGTACGACCAGTGCAGAGTGTTCTCCATTATAGATACGCATCCCAGATTTTAGTGAAATTTTTTATATGAATCTCTGAGTATGCAACATTCTTAATGTTTGAACATTAACAATAAATAACATTTTTGTATTTTAAAATTGACCTGTTGAAAATCCTAATCCGTCAACGACATATATATATTTATATATTATATATATTTTATATGTATTTTATCCATGATGTAAAACGTCTGTCCAAAGGACAAGACAAATTGTATCCTGGGCTGGCAGTCATGCATGAGCAGGACAGAATTGGGACCTCAGGTCCCCTTGCCCTTATCAGAACCTACATTGCGTAATTCGTCTCCTCCCTGACAGAGGACCACATCACCTTTCATTTGAAGAGTGTGCTGAGTGGTGCTTGTGACTAATGCGGAGATACTGTTGTGATAGACACAGCTGTAAGTGAAGAGCAAACCAAACTGTACACCTCTGAAAGAAAATGTCCTATCTCTGGAGTATGATGTGTGCTCTCTAAATGTCACACAGTGTGCTCTGTGCACACAGAGACAGGTGGCACTGCAAATGATTTGCTTTGTGTGGGAAACTGGGAGCGTTTAAAGGGGAAACACTTCTGCTAATTAAATCATAGATGGCTGGATAGAGTGCATTTTGAAAGCATTAAATATGCTCTATTATCCAATAATGGGAATTTTCATTGTGCATTATACCAAACGGTTAATCAAGATGAAACGTTTAAATAGTAAATAGTATGCCAGACGTAGTTGCACCCTCCCCAAAAGATAATTTGACCTTTTGAGATTGAATCTAAAGTCACATATTAATTAATTTGTTCCTCCTGTATAGCATTATTTTTAATGCCTGATACAATTTACAACTTCAGTACTGACGTTAATGTGAAGATATTACTATTCAGCACTCCCTGCTGCCAAAAATATGCATCATTAAGCACTTGTACTCTAATATAACAGACACTATTATCCAGTGATGTAGGTTTCAATTAAACTTTGGGGTGAAACACCACTTGTGAGTTGTGCCACGAAATCTAATCATTACAGCTTTACATTTCATATCAAGGTTTCAGGCTGTTTATGCTTAATATACACACCCTAGTCGGTTTTCTCACCAGGGCTGCATTTATTTAAACATTCCAGCGGTACAGAGAAATATGATTACAATTTAAATTAACTCTATTTTGTTATATTTTAAAAGCTGAATTCTTAGCAGCCATTATTTAGTGTTACTATATTCTCATTTTAATATGCCGTTTGGTGTTGGAGAAACATTTCTTATTATCGATATTAAAAACAGCTGCAAAATATGCTTCAAGAAAGAATGATTAAAAGTTTTCAGGAATTTTTAATGAATAAAAACTTAAAATAAAAGCGTTAATTTTAAGTCTTTTGATCATTGCTACATGACTTCTCAATACAGATATTAGAGTGACTCTTGCCACCAGTTATTATTTTCTTTTCTTTTTTTAGTATTTTCAGAAAACCATGCACTTGTTTCTTGATAATGCATTGATGAGTCATTTAAAGATCACCTGCGTGACTCTCAGAAATCCCGTTAATGCTTAATTTACTGGCATCTTCTGCTAAATTAAATATTGATTATACAGACAGCATGGCTGAGAGTGACAATAACTTCTTCCTAAATACCGATGGTGGGAAACGCTACCAACAACTCAACCGCACAAAAATGCTCTTACTATTATTAAATCACAATCATAAATTCGGATTAATATATATAATATTGGCTCATTGCTGTTCTCGCACAATCATTGTTCAAAACTGGGTAAATGTCCAGACATTTTTAAAGATATTTTTCAATCAAATATTTCAGGGTTTTTGATGTGTTTTTTTTTATAGATTGATCCGTCGTGAATTCTCTCTCTAGAGAAACACACATAAGTCTATATCAGACTGAAAGACATCAGAGTGTCAGTATCTGTGTAAAAGCAGAAATCGGTGCTATCATCTTCTAAAAATCCTCTTACGCTGCACCTGGAATATGGCTACGAGATGACATCGCATAAGAAGAGCATATCAATCGCGATCCCTCTCCACCTATCTACCTCTCCCTGCTCTCAGCACAAAGCATACATCACTGCGATTTCCAGGTAGGACAAAATACAGTGTCCTGTCACCATTCATAACAGGCAACACCCTTAAGAAATCTTTCAACACGCGTTGGCAACTTCTTCACCTTCCCCGAAGCATCATCAAAAATGACAGAGGAATCTGTCTGTTTGAGCACATATCCTTTCACAGGCTATAAGCTCTGGGCTGAGTGCACGGTGAGAGGCTTTATTTGACAGGAAATGTAAATGTAATATGTTATATGCATGCACCATGTTATTTTTTATTTCAACGTATGATGTCAATGTGTCTGATCGTGCAGCGCGGCTGACATGTGAGACAGAGGCACGTGATGAAATCATCCTAACAAATCAGAGTTTCATTTCATCACCTCCACAGTCCTTCCTGAATTCCCTCACGGATGTGTTGGCTGTCTTCGCATGTGAGCAACAGCGTGAATTTCTTAATTAAGCTCAAGAGGAAGTTATTACTTTTGGGACGAGCATGGCTCTGTACTTACTGGCATTACCTCAGTCTCTCTACACATGTAATAATAGCAAGATGGAAAATAAGCGAAAAAATAATATGTTTTGTGTTCTCATTTCTGTTTCTAACAGGAGTGCTGTTTTTTGCCTGACGGTAATGTGGGACAAGCATTCTGGGGCTCTTCTGATTTAGGATAGGAAGTGACACATGGAGAGGTACTTGCTGTGTTGTGTGTGGAAATAGTGTGCTGGATGATGATTTGTGCTGGCAAACCTAAGGACTGGAGGGGGGGAGCTCTGCTGCAGCAGGAAAACCGCTGTTTCCTAATGTATAAAAACCTGCACATCTCTGCGAAAACAGTTCTGTTTGCGTGAAATAAAAGTTCATTGAAGTGCATTCTGGGATACGTTCTCGGAGGAGCAAGAGAGGGAGGGCACATGAGCTCAAAGGATTCTGTTTTCTCAGAAAAGCAGCAATCCAATAACAGGCCTGCCGTATATGTTCTGGATTCTATAGCAGATTAAATGGATTAAAAAAATATATATATTCAAAAACACATTTTTACCCTAATCACTTTCTGGTTTGAATGTGCACCAGTGACCTCCTACAAGCTTGAGTTCACGGGACAATCAAAAAAACACAATGAAATAAGGGTGATGGATCAAAAAGAAATCCTAAAACAATAAGCTGGGATTAAAAGTTCAGATGGTGGTTATGTAAAAATAAATATAAAGCAATGTAGGTCAGTCTTGCTAGCATGCACCCACGTCACTCTTATGATTCTCATTTCAGAGGATTCAATAGGTTCACTCAAGGATAAACTTTTCAATGTACTCTACTTCATGTCATGTATATTCCAAGTTTTCTGAAGCCAACATTTAAGTCATTATACATTGACAACTCATTCAAACATTCACCATTTTTATACATTTCGGGTTGATGGTATAATATATTTAGAATTATTATAATTATATAATATAATCAGGCCATGAAAATAGCAAAGAAACTGTGCTATAGAAGCATCAGCAGAAGAAAGAAGACTATTCTATGATGCTTTTCAGCTTATCATATGGCTAACCACATTATAGATGTTATACAGACCCTTTATAATGTGCATTTAAGTTAAGTACCAGTGCAAAGTGATTTAACAAATTATATCCTAAGTATTAAACAAGAGACAAGTAGCAAATACTTCTGCCAAATGTCCTTTCCCCTGAACGTGAAAAGCCATTTAACAACTTCAAATAATCTCAAGCATGAGCTGCTTCATTTTTGATAAGGGGTGAGATGAAATCATTTTTTTCTCAATTAGATTTTCTTTCTACTCTCATTTCTGCATGAGAGACTGGGTAGAGGCTGACATGTCTCGTGCTTTCTAAGGTTCTCCCTCATGAGGCCTGATTCTTGCGTGAGGCAAACAGAATCTTTTAATGCAGCGGCTTCATTACACAGAATTATGAATCTATCAGAAAATGTGATTAGACCATCTTAACAAGACAGAGGATTTTAAATATGTGCTGAAGTACTACTAATACCATGAACAGATTATGAATTATATCTACTCTATCCAACAGCATGTGAAAAATAAAACATGGATCTGAAATAGTAATACAGTTTTTAAATAACGATAAGGGCCGTGTCTGCATCAGTTCACATTTTTGTGCTGTCTACTACCTATGACAAGGGAGCCTCTGACTGTATGCATCACACTGGGAAAGGACAGCAGTCACCAAAAAAATAAAACAACAAAGGCGCCCGTGAAGCTGAGACCTGAAACGGGACATGGCTGGCGGGGTATTATGAAAGACAGCTGTGTACCATCAATTCCTGCCAACATGCCTTAAAAAGATGTTTAGTGATCCTGAAGTTCTTCGGGAAACAAGCCGTTCGCCGTGTTCTCGTTTTGCGGAATTCCAGTAGATTCAGGGGAAGATTTGACAAGCCCCCCATCACTCAGTGATCAACTTGACTTGTCTCACTGAAGGGTCATCATTACTAACAGCCTCTAAACCCCAGAATGGCGGTGCTGTCAAAATGCTGCACTTGGTTTTAGGTCTCATTCTCATACACTGAAAATACAGCAGGACGTACACAAACACAGAAACAGCCATAGAAATGTTTTCTGTGCTATCTAAACAGGAACAACAACTGTGTGTGCTCGCTGTTGTAGCCCAAAAATAACTTCCGGTAGACTTCAATAAAGAATCAACGTCCTTTGAGAGTAGGTAACAAGCAAAATATGTTTGCTGCGTAAATCAGATGGGCTTATTAAAACGCAATTTCATTCTCTGCCAGCAGGATGTGCTTTTGGAGCGGCAGAGATAGGTTTCCCCGGTAACAGCTGTACATAAAGCAGCTCTGCGCTCACAAACACTGCTTTTTCAGGCAAGCCGGAACTCTTATCGGGAACCACCACCAAAAAAACTTGTATTTTAATCCCCAGAACATGATTTATTTACATGATTTTCAAACAGAGATCAGAAATTAAGTTTGGGCCAGGCATGTGCGCCTGATAAAAAAAAAGTTTATAGACATCTATTGTTTTTGTGTCATGTATACACTGTTAAAAAATAACAGTGATAAAAAACAATACCCAAACCTAAAACCTCAACCCTAATACTTTGTCTACATAGGATGCAACCTTTGAGATTGTCCACACCGGACGTTGTAAATCCATTTGTCCTTTGTCTCAGAAGAAGCACAAGGATCCTTTAGTATGACAAAAATAGAAAGCGGCATCAGTTTACTGACGGGGATTTGATGTTTCGCATCACGTTGTATCCAGTGTAGACAGAATGGCTGATAATAATAGTCTTTTGATAATAATAACTATAGTCTTTTGCTTTTTTTTACCATCTGTACATACGGGGACACACCAAACTAAGATTCTGTCACCTTTAAAAACACACATACAGTGAGGTGAATAAGTATTTGATCACCCTGTGATTTAGCAAGTTCTCTTAGAAATCATGGAGGGGTCTTCGATTTTCTTCATTAATCATCATGTGATTGTATTTCCGGATAATTCTTTTCTGTCTCTCACAGTGGAAATGCACCTATGCTGAAAATTGTAGACCCTTCCATGATCTCTAAGTAAGAGAACTTGCAAAATCACAGGCTGATCAAATACTTATACTCACTGTATGTGTGTTTTGTGTTTATTTTTTACCTATACAGCTCTCTCTTAACTATCCATTTTCCTTGTACCCCTTAAACATCTGATTGCCTAAACAAGGATGAAGAAATAAATGTATTTCTATATATATAATTCAAATGTTCTAACAGATTTCAGGAAATTTGAGAAGCATTGCAAGTTGATGCTGCTTTTCAATAACAACATACATCACGCACAGCAGGTAAATTCGACAAATACACTTTCTTATTGTTAAAATGGGCCTATTCAACAACAAATGGTCTAGTGATTCAGTTCCATTCACCATATTTCTATGATGGACTGGAACAGGAAATAACAACGGTCAAATTCACTATTTACCTGTGTTATTTACACAGCTGTTATTGATTTAGTCACATTTTGGATATCAGTGTGAGTTTGTTCCTCTGCTTCAAATAGTTATTTTATTTTAACCCTTGCTGAATTTCATCCACTAATTTATACTGTTTCCTGTTCCCATATCTGCTAGAAAAGTTCACTCAAGAAAACAGAAAAATTATTTTTATCAAAAAGTCAGTATCACATGATCAAGACATTTACTTAAAGTGTCCCTATAATGGGTTATGAAAGATTCATAGTTTGTTTTGGGAGTCCCATGCGTACAAGACTAAAAAAATACTTTCATTGTCTTATAATATATATTTATTTTTAACTTAACAACTACCAAACAATTCGCTCAACTATTTATGATGATTAAAAAGCATGTGGTGATTAAATGATGCAGTGTCTGTAAGCTTTTAACACATCAAAAACTTTTTGTGGCAAGAAAAATAATTCAGACCAACACAATAAGACCAAGTCGGGGGTGGAGGGCATATGTTTCATGTTGACGTTGTTTTAAGGTTTCAGAGTCGACTCTTTCTTTTGAGAGACAATAACTTTTTACTGTACATGATGCACTTTCCTATTTAAAACATTTCAGCGTTTTTTCAGTACTGTGTTACACATTGCATGAAATGAAAATTTCAAAAATCCATAATAGGGGCACTTTCAAATAATGAAATAAATGACTTAAAAAAACGACATGTATAAAAAAATTAATTATGATTATGCACTATACTTTGCTAGTGTATTTAATGGTTGGGAGATATGATGGTGGGTTGCGTCAGTTCTTCTCTGCTGCTTTTCTTTATTGTGGTGCTGGGATGATTTAAGTGCAGAAGATAGAGAGACTTGTATTTCTAAAGGAAGCCCATAGGGAACTCAAGAGCACATGCCTGTCTTTGTACCAGTTGTCAGTTCAGGGCTCAAAGAACAAAACAGGGCTAAAGAGAGTGGAGCGGCGCCTAGAATCATAACAAGCAGTCAATAACCATTATAGGCTGATAACAGTCCCCATGTCCTCTGTGACAGATGTCTTTTTTGAACAGAGAGTCACAGGGGGACACGATAGGAGCTAAGAGTGTGGCAACAAAAACAACGGGTCCAAGGAGAGCAGGTCCAAATGGACCACGGTATTGTGTTGTGACTTTGTTGCCTGTGAGTCAAAGAGAAAGACCAGCTCAAAATTCTTAAAATGAGCCGTTCAACAAAGTTGAGCTCAACATAAGTTCTGCACATGTCTGTGAAGGGTTTCAGAGTTTTTGGGAAGAAATGGAAAAACTGTAAGACTTTGGTACAGGGACCAATTCTCACTACTAACTATTTGCTTATTAGCATGCCTATTTTTAACATTTATTAGTATTTATAAATTAATATTCTGCATTGTTAAAAGTCACAGGTAAAAGTGTGTTGACAGCGAGAATTGGACATTAAAATAATATGAGACCCAAAACTCAGAAAAAAGTGTAACAATAACTAAAGCAGCTCATTAAGCAACAGGTAATGCACTCAATACTGACTATTGGCCAGACTGGTCCTTGTTATTTAAGTGTAATGAACCCCCTAATGTCATCACATTTATAAGTTATATAGTTTTCAACAGTTATGAAAAATTAACTGAGGTGGATAGTATAGTTCAATAGACAAATAAATGCCAAAAAACGCATTGATGCTCACTTGCTTAAACGCATGAATAGAGACTGATTAAAAACTGGATAGCTAAATGAAGTGAGCGACACAGAGATAGAGACTATAATTATACTTATAGTAACTTATTGCTGCAGACATTAAACTACAAAACAGGAGCCTAGTGAGAAAGCCAGATGAGAGGTGAGAGATGGTTAGAAGAAAAAGAAAAAGCACACACACAGCACACTCTTTAAACCGTCTTCTCCCCTGGGGATTCAAGTTATTTATTTTCCCAGCAATCCCACTATCAAATCTCTCTGTGAGCAAAGCCTGAGAAATATTACTTCTAAATAATTCCAATGGTCTGCCGTAGAAAGGTTAATGAAGCAATTAAAAGTCTCTTTGGAGAATTAAGAGGAAAGAGAAATCAAGAGTGATCAAACAAAAGTCAGCAGACTCCACTTCCTGTTGCCGTATCGGGCCGCAGGCACACACTTGCACCTGCTGTGAAGGGACATGGAATGTTTGCTGCATGGCGAGTTCAGTGACATCTGAGAAGTTTGTCATGTGTATAATCTAATATAATTAATCTAATGTCATTTCATTAATGGTATATGAGCATGTTCGTGTTCAGTCCAGACAATTAGATGAGAACTGAACCTCAAATTAACCTGAACATCAGAGACACCTGGAGGTGAGGTTGCATGTTTGGAAGCATGTAGGTTGCATTTTAAGCTGATAATTTATAAAAAATAATATATTAATATATTTTAAAAATATATTTTAAATAATAATAAAATATAACTTAATCATGCATGCAGCCCCCAGACTGAAAAAATAAAAAGGCTGTTATCCACAGAAAGTAAAAAGATGCATAAAAACAATATGGGTAATTCAGAATGTGCTACCTTTTAACCTCTGCCCTTCAGAAGTCATTGAATTTGATTGCAGATTGCTCTTTTAATCTCTTTCTGCGTTCATAACATACTGTAGAGCCTGCACAAACACATACAGTAGTGTGTGATGTAATTGGAACCTGCCACAGCTGCTGATCCCCCTACAGAGAGTTATAATTAAATCCCCCCGTATGGGGCAGCCAGGTCTCTGACTTTAGAGGAAAGAGATGAGGAACGTCCTAAAATACTGCAAGCTTCTTACAGCACACACACACACACACCAATCAGGCTTTCGTGTAGAACTGTCCGATTCCTGCTGATTGATATTTAAAGGTTGAGGGTGCTTGTTGCTTGCAGTGCTGTGAATCATCTGTGAGGTGAAATCAAAAACATACTAGTACGTAATCTTTTTACACACAGCACAAAAAAGCCCTGTGCAAACTGTAGCAGATCTAATTTCCTTCCATTCTAATTGTAAATTGAATTAAATTACTTATGTCACTGGGTGTGCTTTTTAATTTTTGAATGAGGTATCCCTTCTGTGACCTATGCTATGTTTTTCTATGCACACACCTTCATGCAAACACATCTATCCATATGATTATTTGAAAAGCTTGCTCCATTAGCATAGATTAACCAAGTACAGACTACTACTGTAGATCCTCTTAAAAGTAAAAAAAATATATATATTTATACAATACAATGTTGTTTTTTTTTCTCTGTGTTTCATTTGTCTTTGTAAAAGAATTGCATCCCACGCCTCTTGAACTGTTGCTATGGTAATAAATTAATTCCATAAAGAAACGTTTCATTCATTTGATAAGACGTTCACCTTGAAATTGCTTCAACAATACCTCCCCACTTTCTGTGAAAGTTAAAAGCTTCAGAGGTTAGGTTAAGTAGGCTTAGACTGAGGACACTGCGAGGAAAATGATGCAGATATTTTTAGTCAATGTGTGATGAGGACTGTTACATCTGTTGAGTTTAGGATATATCTTATAAAACAGGAATAAATCAAGTGTTCATTTCTAAGATGAATTCAAACTTAAACTCAAAACATACAACATATTAGCAAACTTAATTTGACATTGCATCTTAATTCTGTCATGTTCTCGTTCTGAGGAACAGTTGTAAATAATTTATTTATAAATAAACTTAATACATGTGTTGTAATAAGCAATCTTTGTGTAATGGGCTAATTAATGTTGAAACTTAAGTCTGACAAATCACCTATAAATACAGTGCAGCCGGTAACTGTAGATAAATGTACTACTAATATTAAATCATTTTTTATACTTGCATATGCATATGACCTCATATTTGTATAGACGCTTTTTAACGGTAAATCACGCTTAACAAGATCGTACAAAAAAGTACACAGAAATGCACTTAGAAATTAATTTAAATTTGAACCTAAAAATCTTGATTTTAATTAATAATTACCCAAACATAAAATATTATACCTATTTATATGATGTGAGAAATGCAAAAATTGTCAAAAGAAAAATAAAATATTTGGAGGTGAACATGGTCAAATTTGGTATAATTCCAATAACATTAAAATATCATTTCAATTGAATTTACGGAAGCCCATAAACACAGCAAACATGCAATACTCCTAAGGCTGCATGTATAATGCCTCCTCTAGCCCCTTGACAAAAGAGCTGTATGCTGCTGGAGTAAATGATCGTGTTTTCTTGATGTACTAATACGAGTCAACACATTAAACTACATCGCAGTCATATTTGCAAACATCTTAGTACAAGCAAGGGCATTTGTACATGTTGAATACCATAATCATAATTACTAGATTGAATTGTTAGACATGCTTGAGTTAGTAAAGCCAGCACATAAAGTACTCAAACAGGCAATTTTACATCCTCCATCTAGTATTACGAACACTTGTAAAAGTAAGTGGATGGGGAAAAAGGGGACATGTTTGGCATAGTTCAATCAAATATTAACGACTGATAATGGCAGTCATCTACTTTCAGTGTTTGCTATAAAAAACAAACAAAAAAAAAACAGTGATTTAAACATGACCATTCAAAAATTGGTGTAAACGAAGCTCAGTTGAAAAGCAAACAAATAATTTTATAGCTAGATTTAGGTTGGGGTCATACATGAGGCAACTTTCTTGCGATTTCACCATCATGACTTCTCATGAGACCGGATAAAAAAACATAACACCAGTGCTGAATATGAAAATATTGTTTTGAGTCTTTGTTTTCGATACTGTGAATATATGCATTTGATTTGCTGCTGCACAGAGCATCAAAGACTAGCTGCTCTCATGGCTCTCTGACCCAGCCTCAGAAGTGACCAAATACTCACACAAAAAAAAAAAGAATTATATAAATATATATATATATATATACACACACACACACACACACACACACAAGGAACCACTGTGCATTATACAAGCAATAAAGTAAAGCCAATACACATAAAAAGCCAGATAGATAGATGTACATTTAAAAAAATAAATAAATAAATAAATAGTAAATTTTACCCAATTACAGCAAAACAAGAAGGAAAAATTCTGATCAAGAAAAGATTTTGTTTTCAGCAGGATGAACAGAGCGAGCAAAAGAACGAAACAGACAGATTCTTAGTTTCAGTGTCAGGAGCCAGCTGCAAATGAGAGTATCTTTCATCATGGGCGTCATTCTGAGAACAGCGACTCCCATCATCCTCATCTATAACTGCTCCCTCTCTGTCCTCTTTTTACCTCACACCGTCTCATCTGACTCACACGAGACATTATTCTTTCAGCGCGGAGAATGAAACGCACAGATGTCACACACTCGCATCTATAATTGGAGTGCTGATTTTTCGCACATCATCTTTGCAATCACTAATTAATGCTGCATGCCATGCTAGTCTTCCTCTCTCACGCTCATGTTCCTGGTTCCCCACCAGGAGAGAGGGAGCGCATGATCCCAGACATGGCATATTGAGGTCAGAGAGTAAAGGAAAGTGAAGGGAGGGGATCTTAGTATACGGAGTTGACTGAGATGGTCTGGAAAGGTTTCGATGCATTTTTAGAGCTGTGAGCAAGTATGAAAGTCAACTATAACTGGTTAAAGACATTTTCTTGCCCCACCCTCTGTACCCCGCACACACACACACACACACAGAGCGAGAGAACTAAAATGATCCCTCCTTTTCTGTTTATTCCACTGGAGAAAATCAATAGCTATACTATTAACTAGGGGCCTCAGGGTTGAAAATCTGCTGTGCTTATGCGGATCTGACAGTAGCAGATTTGCCTTGATTCAATTTGCCGTTCCCTCCTGTGGAGCCCACAGAACAGAAAGGCTCATCTCACACAGAAGCCATTCATCCATAACCAATGCACGGAGGAAGAATAGAAAACATGCACCTAACTTTCAAAGCCCCTCACATGTCTGTCCAGCATCAAGACGGTTTAGAAGTGTGAAAGTGGGTTTAGAGAGCCGCTTTAAGCTTATAAAAGAGAAGAAGAAAATGTGTGAAAACGTAGTAAAGAAGGAAGGCCTAGTTTATCAGTGGATGTATTCACTCGACGAGCTGCTCTGGGGTTAGAAAATACTGCATGAACACTATACAGTTTGGTTTCAATTATTATTAGAAATTTTTAGGCGGGTTAAAAAAAAACAAATAATGAATATAGAAGTTTACATTAACTGAGCACAGTTTGGTTTCAATTATAATTATATATTAATATAAAATATTATAATATAATACAATATAATAATATTTTTTTTAAAACCCTAAAAGGGAGCTAAATGGGACATCCACAATAGTATCAATTAAAATCATACAAACATACAGCACAATGTTGATATACAATTCATGACAGACTGAATAAATAATAAAATAAATAATTTAAACAACCAAATGTGTTGTCCTAATGTTTGCATCCCACAATTACTAAATAATTATGCCAACAAGAAGACCCTAAAGTATGATGGGAATAAAAACAAATGTTATTTTTTTACTTTCAGCACAAATTTTAGTGTTAACTGTATATGGGTAGTTGACTTCTCAATTGTCCTATATAAAATTGTAATAATAATAAATAACCCCTAACGTTGAAGATAAACCCCACTCATGTTATTTGTAATTCAAAGAATTAGAGCTGCACAATTAATCGTTAAAAGATCGCGATTTCAATTCGACTCCCCACACGATCTTAATCCAGCTTTTATACGATTCAGCCAATTATATTTTCAAGAACAGTAGATGAGCATCGAGATAATACACAATCACTCACAGCAGGCGTGATGACGCGTGATGACACATGTGGTTTTGCGCAGGCAGAGGACAGGTGTGCTTGTTACGCTGGTTCTGTTCCGTTCCGTCTCGCGCACATCCTCGTCCACGCAGCTTTTGAAGTATACTCAATCGCGGATGAGAGTGGACGAAAGCATGCGTATGCAGAAAAGGAGCAGCGCGTGCCGACTGTGCTTTTAGGGACCATTCACATGTGGCTTTTATGCGCGCTCAAGTCCATTATTTCAAATGTAGATGCGCATTTTGCACGCTCACAATGGATACGCACTCATATTTCCAGGCGCATTTCAGATTGCCGCAAGCGCACCGCGGGTCATATGACAAGAACCAAGCAATCAGCTTCATCCTTTCCCGTAACAACATTGAAAGCTCAGCCAAAATAAAGCAATAGTTGGTCAAAGCTGTACAGGGAAAGGCTGAATCACAACTTCTAATGCAGTAGGCTAGATTGAATAGGCTTTATTACATTAATCTTTTGTTTATTAGTCTGTAAAATTAATCAGCTTAGGGGTTGAAATGGAAAAGGATTCACTATAATGCACTAGCCGTGTTTGCATGTATGCATGTGTATTTATATGTATATGTATGTGTGTGTGTGTGTGTTTGTGTGTATATAAATACATATATTTACATTACATTATTTTACATTTAATTTCTTGTCTTATTTATCTGCTATTTTACTGCTGTACTTATTTTTCAGGGGTAAATATTTAAATAAAAAATAACCAGAATCATAAGAGAATCGTGATCTTTATTCTTAGCAAAAAAATCGTGATTCTTATTTTATCCAGAATCGTGCAGCTCTAGTAGCTGCACCTGATCGTAGTTTTAGTTGGTGCAACAGGTGCAAAAAATGTATTGTAAAGCTAGACATTGTAAAGTCCACCATCGGGCTTACACCCAGCTTTTTTACGTCTAGCTGCTGCAACCTGCCCCTTTATATTTTGCCTCAAAATGTACTTCATAATAATATATAATACAGAAATAAATAAATAAATAAATACGTTTTACAATAAAAAAAAAAAAAAATAGTAGTGTAGGTTTTGCACGCTAGTGTATGTTACTTATTTAGACACGGAAACCTTGTGTTTATGCGTTACATTTACCTGTACACGCGTTACAATGTCTATGGAAAGCCAACGGGGGCCAAATACACGCAAAATTTCTACGTAAAACAAGCATGCTTTATGTGGAACTTAACATGTACTTCACGTGTACTTAACACGTGAAGTACGCATGAAAAAAAAAATAACGCGTACTTTACATGGGATTTAGATAACAGTTTCCTGTTTAAACGGGACAATCTCATTGACTTCCCGACAACTGGTTAAAACCATTTCTGTCAGCTTTGCCTCGCTGATGTGTTAGATTTGACGACAGCAGTCAGTGGAAAATTAAAAAAAAAAAAAAAAACTAAAAACAAAACAAACAAACTGTAGTTAATATTCACAAATTACAATTTAGTAGGCTACTTATGAAGTTATATGTTTCTTAACACAAAAAATAAAATAAATGTAGTTTAGGCTACTTTGCATTAAAAGTGTTAGTAGACCAGGACATTGAATGTGCGAAATAAAAATATTATCATTATTTAATATTCGCCACAAGTACATTTTAATTAATATTAATATAAAATTAATTTGATTAAAACAGCAACAGTGTATATTTATGTGACGCACAGTTTTGTTTGTTAGACCCATCTAAAATAAGAAACTAAACTGAAACTGATAAAAATGAATAAAACAGCCATTTAAACTCAGGTTATCTCATAAATCAACAAAGTGCACATTATTATTTGTAAAATCTTTATTTAATGCAAAGATATTATTAAAACAAGTTTATGAGCATGGGGGGGGGGGGGCGTGTGTAAGGCTTGTATAGGCTTAGCCTTCCCCTGGCCAAGGGGACTTGGAAGAAAAATTCCACTAAATTGAACAAAAATGCCCCTGCACAAACAAAGTAAATCTATTATGTCTGTTGCCAACAAAGTGAAAACGAATAGACCGTTTCAATTATGCCTAATTATTTTATCTAATTATTTTAGAAGGTTTATTGCATGTTTAAAATAGGTGACTCATAGCCTGTGTATATATATATGCTATTTTAATTTCTTCTACTCCACAACAAATCCTTTGAGTTTATCAGTATTTAGAAAAGAAATGTAAGAAGCTAGCTATATAAATGACAAGCCAAAAAAATATATATATTTTAGGCTAAAATGAAACAAACTAACGTTGGGTCTCATTCCACACTAATATACTGTGTATTTGAATGCTAAAATCATTGATTAGGCTACTCGGCTATGTAGGCTATTCACTCGCGTTCCAGTATTCCAGGGGCACCTGCATGATTTCTTCTACGGATATGCTGCCAATTATTTCTGTTTTGTTTTTTTTTGCTGCCAGCGGCAGTGAGGTAATAATAGCAAAATAACTTCAAATCACCAGGACCAGAAATTTTTTTTTATAGATATAAAAAAACGGTTCAAGCATATCACAATGGTAGTTTAAATGTTTAAGCTACATAAATGTGAGATTTTAGATGGCCATTAAGAGAAGCTTAAGCAGGGGCTTCAGGACACAGAGGCGCCAACGTCATCACTTGCACATTTAAATTACTATTTTAAAACGGAATTAATTAGGCTAAATGAACAAATTAATTGTTGTAGTTTAAACCCATCTCTATTTGGCGCTATATATATTGACTTTGGCATGAAAACATGGATAAATTAGCTCTATTATTTATTTGTATTTATTTATTCTATTTTATTTTTTTGAGAGTGTTCGCGATGGATCAAAGTAAGTGATATCACGTTCTATATATAATTGTTTGAATAACCATGGAAAAGGAAGCATTATAGAAAAATCAATTTACAATTATTTTCTTGATTAAATTGTATTCACGTTCAATACAAATTCCGTCCCATTAAACGCGTTTTATAAGCCTACATGACAACTATGTTTGGTCCTTGCCTAAGAAGACAGCTATACGATGTTTAATACATTTGGCTCTTTTTTAGCCCCCCTGGAATTGTCATACACCCATAGGCAGAGGTTGAAACATCAAAGGGAGAGCAACCATAACACAGTAAAAAACGATGGGTTATTTTATTAACCCAATAAATGGGTTACACGTATTGAGTATTATGCTGGGTTATTTTCTAAAAGATTGGGTTATTTTTTTCAACATCATTGAATTATTGTTAGTAATAACCCTGCGTTGGGTTAAATTGGTTCCCGTGACGACGGTTCAAATTTTAACGGTCGACAAGTGAAAGACAGTCAGACAACTGAAGAAGCTGCGTCAGTACAAGCTGAGTAATATCGCTTTTTGATATGTATAACAACATTATAGTTATTATGAAAAGAAACATTATATGCATTAAAAAAAAACCCTAAACTTTATATTTTTTAAACAAAGTTGTACCTCAGTTAAGTTGGTGTTAATAGCTTTCCCATTTAGGCCACAAACAAAAATTTAGAGGTGTATAACAGTAACCCAACGTTAATAATATGTGACGAAATGTTATATGCCTACTTTAGTATACTTTAAACTCAATTAGGTTTCTGAAATCACTGTCTATTACGCTGGGTTTAACGTACATTGTTTGCAATATTATTTAACGGTTAACAGAGGGTTCTGACTAATGTTACAGTTTGTAAGGCTGCATTAGTATTTATTACATTGGGAAACGCCAAATGATAAACAAGTCAGTGGTGTTCACTTGAACCGTGACGCACGGACTGTTTAACTTGTCTGACTCGGTCCAGTAACGTTAAGTTAAGTAGGATGAGAGACACTCAAAATTAGTAAATTTTGTGCTAGAAAAGTGTAAAAGATTCAAGTTCTCAGATAAGAAAGACATAATGGGAGAAGCAAGCTTTTCATTGCCTTGAATCTATTAAGAATTTGCTTAAACCAATTGAATAGATTCAATAACACCAATTGATTCGCAAAATGATTCACTACTTCCAAGTGTTCGTGATTCAACAGTGATGCCTGCTGTTCAAGAAAAATATTCTTTTAAGGTTGGCACTAATATGGTGCAGCAGTACTCATCAGTGAATGGGCAAAAAATAAAACTACAAACAACAAATCTGCATTTGAATATTATTGTTTCAGATGTTTTTTTTATTGTATTGTTATATGTTAATGACATATATGCTATGTTGTGGATATTTGTGTTTTGATATGAATCAATATGTGTGCATCTCTAAAATATCTCAGCTGTATGTGCACATTTGTGTATTTTGACTTTAAATACTTAAAAATATTTTGCAATGTAACAGTATTTTATTGTTAAAAAGTATTGTTATATAAATAAAACGTGTATTTTCAACAAAGCTGTACAGTATAATGTGGTTTTATTATAAATAGGTATAAGCTCTCATTTTAATCCTAAAAGTGTTCTGATAGGAGTACTGGGATTCCAAAAGATCTTTATAAAAAAAGAATGCAACAAGCACCACCTGCTGGCCATAAATTTAAGTACAAAAAGCTCACATTTATTATTATTGAACTGGAAATTAGGTGCTGGGCGTCCGGCCAGAGGAGAACTGGACCTAACTAAGCCTGGTTCTCACAAGGTTTTTTTCCCCATTCTCTCATGGATGGGGTTTTGGTTCCTTGCCGCTGTCGCCT
>JAUCMT010000024.1:6367911-6384455 GCA_032357475.1 Enteromius thamalakanensis | reverse complement strand
TGCCGTTAAATGCCCAATGTACTTCTATTTAGGATTCATTATACTGTACGAACACCTTTGGATCACATCACCATACTTTCCCCCCCACTTTTAAGTTGGCTGCTACGCCCCTGCCTCACGGGAGAAAATGTGACAGCAGGGTCTAGAGATGACTGTCAATCATATTCTGTCCTTTCAGGAATAAGGAACTGTACATTATGAAACCATGCTCCGCTCACAGACTTTCACCATGGCACCACGCCGGGCAGCTATCCAAGCACTGATCAATGACTAAGTATTGCCGGCCCGCTAGCTGCAGGAAAACACAGACTAATTGAGGACTTGGAGGGAAGCCAGGCAACGAAATTTGCAAAGTGATGAGATATCCTCTGCCATAATTCATAAAGTGCTATTGGTGTGGGGGAAAAAAGGTTGACTGGTTTTCAGCTGTAAACATGGATGTGCCGGATCTGGCGGCATGATTTGGAGATATTTCTCACCCATTTGCTTTTTTAGTCATTAATCAGAACAAATGTTCTACTGATGGCTGCCCCATTACGTGTAATTTAATCTCGCCTTTTCTCTCAATTCCAATTGAAAATGCTATTCAAACAGAGAGAAAGAGAGACAGGGATGAAAAATTCAGTCATAATCTCCACTCTGCAATATAAACGGCTCATGATATAAACAGACTCTATTGCTGATGACAACAACAGGCAGATTTATATTCATCCACAATGACGGACAGGATCTCCTGCCGTACGGGAGACTCACTCACGCAGATTTGAATTACAAGTCCACCAGAAAAAAATCTGTTGGGACATTAACAGGAAAAAGATATTAACTAACAGAACTGATCCAGAGCAAAACAAAGTAAAAAAAAAGGAAAACCCTCAGAGGTGAGAGAAGATGGCAAGATTAAAGGGTGGAGGAGAAATATGAATTGAAAGGGAAGGGGGGATGACAAGGAAATAAGGGATTAAAGAGAGACAGCGGAGTGAACGAGAGCGAGAGAAATAGAGATAGTGAGGGAGAAAACGAGTGATAGAGACATAGAGAGAGATAAGCAGCAGAGCGAGAGAGATAAGACGAGAGCGAGAGGAGTGGGTTGATGTGATTTTCTCCACTGAACTGTCTGTTCTGTTTTTCATTCGCTCTAATGTAATTGCCCATAAATCATTAATATTATTCCACCGCCTAGCCAGGAGCCACACATCCCAGAGAGTGTGAAGTTCTCCTGATCACAAGGCAATAGCCACGCATATTTTTCTCTTTCTTGCTCTCACACGTAAACCTTAAAGACTGTCCTCAGGCGTTCCACTGAACTCAGAGAAAGGACCATTAACTTATCTAATTTAGCAGTCCTGGCCGTTATTCAGATAATCAAGACTTATTTCTCTTTGAAAACAACAAAATTATCAACTCATAGCAGAGGGGGCTCAGACATGAACATACGTGGTACAGAGGAATATGCATCAAATTTTAATATTCAGATTATTTGCTCCAGTGACAACAACAAAAAAAATTCATACCACAAAAACAGTAATTTGCAAAACGTTATAACTACATAGAGTGATAACTTCTTTTGATACATTTTGAGGATGAAAAAGCTGAATTTTAGGCAGCCATTACTCCAGCCTTCATTGTAACATGATCCTTCAGAAATCGTTCTAATTTCTAATATAGTATGTAAAGCAGCGTGAATGAAATATGATTCTTATCCTTTTTTTTCTTTATCTCCTTGAGCCGCATCAGCAAAGCTTGGCGTGACTTCAAGGTAGCCTCCATCATTCTTGTTCATTCGATGAAGGCTAAATGAAAACCGAACCTTTCTCTACAATCTCAGCAGGATCTCCAGTCTCAGTGTGTGGTAATGTGGGCATAGTACACATCTATACATCCACACGGTGGGGAGTTTGGCTGTGGAAAGATAATTAGACTTTTTAAAGCATTTTAAGCAAGTATGATGCCCCAGTGGGGGATGTGCTATGGAGGTTTAGATAGGTAGCTATGATGCACAGTAGATAAGTATGTTATTGTAGGGGAATACTGATACTATATTGGCTATGACTCTTTCCACTTTATGTCTTCAGAAATCTCACCATATTTCATATGACTCATTGTGTCTTTTGTTGCCATTCTGTAAATGCTTTTATTAATTTTGGCCTAGGAGACAAATCACCATATAAGTGAAAATCTGTTTGGGAAATAAACAGGTCTTTTATCATCACACTATCACAAAAAATGAAAAAAAAAAAAAGGACTTGAAAACAGGAGCAGCAAGTATTGCTTTGGTTTTATTATGTTTGCATTATAGGTTGCATATGAATTACATGTTTGTACACAGTATATTGCATTTGTTATGAATTGTGTGTTTATATATTGAATCATAACAACATAAGATTATATAGACAAAATAACATACAGTAATAAAGACTGAATTTAATTATTTCATCTATAGTCATAAATGTACCCTTTATTGTGATGTTTACAGCAATGCATGCAATAACCATGATTTCTCCATAGCTGATCGAAATGTAATCAAAATTATATCATTAAAAATTAAATAAAATTAAAACGCATTACAATATTTAAATCAAAGACGGAGGGCTAAATTTGTGCCACTACTTAAATTCAACACTGACAATGGATTTAAACTGCTGGAAATTTAGCACTGCCATTACATAAATAATATATTTTTTTTAAATGTATTTAAATAGAAAATAGCCATTTCAATTTGTAATGATATTTCACAATATTACAGTTTTTACAGTATTTTTTAAACATAAATATAGCCTTCTTTTCAAAAACATTTAATTACAATGCAACATGATGCCCACAGGAAAAACAATGGATATTTTCAGTGGGAAAAACCAAGGATAAAACGTACAACCCAGCCCGTCAAAGTGACGGATGATGATTATCTGCAGTGCAACCTCAGGGTTACCCTATATACAATATCCATAGCACTGATTTGTCTATACAATTCAACTCAAAAGGTAAACGTTTCTAGACAGAGCCGCTGCTCTGAGACACAGATCTAATAACGTGTAAAATTTCAGATAGGCCATGTCTTGACACCATGTGGGGAGAGACAGGGAGCTAGAGCTCTAGTACTCCTCCTGCCTTACTCAACAGCAACGAAAAATATCCTCTCCATAGATACAGAAGCACAGAGATCAATATAAAGGCTCACAGAAGAAGGATTAAACCACTGCTGTACACACTCAGATGCCTCCTTCACATCCCCCTCAAACATACACACACACAATCCCACATTAAGGTTATGTGCTCCACCGTCTGTCCAACTGCACCCTCTCTCATGTGTCATCCCTACATGAAGGTTCGCAGGCTCTTCCTGCACAGTATTTCTCTACACGTGCTCCTTCTCACCCCTGAGATACTGCTAAAGCAACATAAATAATGGTCTTTCCACTTGCTGCTTCTTAAAGACCATATAGTGAGTATAAAGTGAATGTGTGTGGGAACAGAAGAAAGATACTTCACCAAAACTTCGGCATACATTTTTTTGTTCACATGTAAGTATTTGGCTTTTTCTTCAGCCTAAAAGATAAGTGAAGTGAATGATGACTGATACTTCAGAGGATGTGTGCCAGCTGCTGAAGCCTACAGTACTAACTCTCATCAAGCTCTGCTACTAACCTACAAATATAATTGTAACGCCTCTACAGGGTTAAAGTGGGTGTAAAGAGAGATCATCTCCACAGTGCTTCCCTTTTGCAGCGTTTCTTACAACAATTAGGAAAATCAGCAAGACACTGAATATAATGACCTCTTACTGAGTTTTTCTAAAACCATTCAAATTCAGTTGACACATAATTTAATTACTGCCATACATATGGTGTCCCTAAAAAGGACATGGTAGTAGCAAAAATGGGGTGGGGACGAAAACAAAAACAAAAATCTAATATTTTAAATTCTGCATTCTCTTGCAAAGATATTAGCATCCTTTCTCAAAACCAGTTGAGTTCAGACCAACTCTTCCAGGTTATTTTACAGCTTAGCCAAGGCTCATTGGCTATGTTTACACGCAACCAAATAATCCATTAGTAATCGGATTGATGGCTTAATTGGACTGAAAAGCCTTCAAGTAAACACTTCAATCAATTTGATTGAGCTTGATCCAAACGAAATTTTGATGTAATCCGATAGAGAGGACATGATCGGACCAAAAACTGAAACCGGAAAGTACTGTAGAAATGTCACAAGATGATGCATGACGAGCTGTTGTTATAAATGACTTTCATGTTATTTTAAACTTCTCCTTCCACTCATCATCTGTGAACATCCAGCTAGTCCTCCACTTTATACTTTTATCCATAGACAACTTGTTTTGGTCACTGGAATTGACGATTTTAGTGCTTGTTAAATAACAGCATCACAAATGTATAGGAATAAATGTAAAGACTGCTCTTAAAAACAATTAAAAGCAGCAATGTGGGGGGGACATACACTGCACTATTTTTTATTTCGGTCCTTTTCAGTGCTAGATGTCATTCAGAAAAAGCTCACTCCTGATTAGAGTGGAAACAGGTGAGTGACTGCTTTCACAGGTTGACAGAATAGTCTTGAGTGACAGGGAGACACCGCGGAGTCATTTACTCTGCCTGCGAGATGCGAGTCGGGTGAGTGGTCACAGACAAATGAGATGAGATCTATGAGGAGGAATAGATGGATCAGGGTCAAAGCAAAGGTGATGGGTGGATTGTCAAATCTACTCAAAGTAGGCAGGGGGTTTGTGAGAAGCAGGGAGACAATACATTATTTAAGTGAATGCCCCCATGGATAATTCATGAGGAGCATTCAGGTTATTTTTGACACAATTTGACTAGGAATATGTAAAATGTACATCTCATGGGTTGTTAACATATTTGCTATTCTACCGTTTTGAAAGGACGGCACAAAAGCAACAGGAGACGACTGAACTGTGAAGACCCTTAAGCATAAAAAACAATCCAGTTTCCAGGGATATCAACCAAACAATCATATGGAGTGCAAACACCAGGATCTTATGCACTAACCACCAGTATTCCAGTACAACCAGGTCATCTGGGCTGGACTTTCTTTGATTGATTGGCTGGGTTGTCAATCAATCAAACAAACAAAGTATTTAAAAAAAAAACTCTCAACTCTATATTGAAGATAATTTAATTGGATTCAGATGGATTTACAAATCAATAGAGCTGTTGTTTTACTGATCATTGAACATGAATATTCACTGGTCTACAGTTCAATCCATTTGACAAACTAGTCAATCAATCTGTAAAATTTAGGGGCGTTACAATAAACAATGTGTTTTACATTATGAAGAAGTCAAATTGTTTTTTTTTTTATTAATCCATATTAAAATAGTGGGTCAGCAGTAATGATAAAATGTGCTAACAGTATAAAATATATATTAACTGCATTAAATAAATGAAAAATTGACATGCCTGCATGCTATAGATCAGGGTTCCTCAAATCGTACCCTGGAGGTCGGATGCACTGCAGAGTTTGGATCTAACCCGAAAACACAGGTAGGTGAGTTTTATCAGGGTTGGAGCTAAACTCTGCAGTGCATCGGACCTCCAGGGTAGGATTTGAGGAACCCTGCTATAGATTGTGCTCTGTTCACAGAAGTCCGTGTTTTTTATTATGCCAGTGCTTGGGTCACCTAACAATTAAAATCTTTCTTGTGCATACATTACAAGAAATGTTACCAACATTCTCCAAACATTCCACAGAGCAAATAAAGTCATACAGATTTGAAATGACACGAGGTTGAGCAAATGATGATTTTTACTTTTTGGGTGAACCATTTTACAGTTACTGTGAAATTCAGATCTGAACACTTTAGATGAATAAGATAACACTTATTCATTGATTCACCACTGTCTCATCTCAATGCAGTAAGTATGGCTCTATTGAGCTCTCAGTTCTGACCGAGGGAGCAAAGAGCTCATGTCAATGACAAACACAAGCGCTACAGATAACTTTGAGGGAAGCACTGACCCATTACCGCAGGAACACGATCATCTCCATGACCCGCTGACTAATGAGATCCTTTTGTACTTAACTGTGTTGTCATGATTTATTCAGGCCACTGTTCAGGTGCCCTTAAGTATCCCAATATGTGTAGAACAAGAGAACTTAAAACAATGAATAACACAAAGAGAGAGGTTAGGGAATCTTAAGTTCATTTACATGCTTAATTTCACTGTTATTGTCGCTAGAGCCATTGTGACTCAATAGAGACCATAAATGCTAATTTAAATACCACCCCAATTCTCCTTCTAGCCATCTCTTAATTTGTATGTAAATGCCTGTAACACAGTTTAAAAGGATAGTTCACCCCAAAATGAAAATGAAAAATTGTGTCATTTACTCACCTTCATGTCTTTTTAAACCTGAATGACTTTTTTTTCTCTCTTTATCTCTTTCTTCTGAAAGGCTGCTCTCTAGGATTGGTGGGCGTTTATGTCTCTGCCCTCATTTCTACTCCAACTCCAGAGCCTTCAGTGGACACCTGTCTTCTCTGAAGGTGCGCTCCTCCTGCTTGCGTGACCCCTCTGTCGTCGCAGATTGCCTCACGTCCCTCAAGTGTCACCCAGTTCAATTTCTCATCAGGAACTAACAAAACCTCAGTGGAATGAAAGTGTCGTTCTCTCGACTCGCCCTCTCATCTGCCTCTGACTCTCCCTTAGAGCATCTCTGACAGGATTGTCTCTGCAGCAGAAGCTTGGACGAGGCCTCCACCAGGGAGCCTGCATGTTAATTCCATAATTCACAGTTTCGAAACCATCAGGACTCGTTTTAGCAACGGGAGTTTCATCGAGAATGAGGATTACTATGGTGGAATTTGGCAGCTGTAATTCTTTCAGACAGCACTTCCTCTTCTTTTGTTATTCAGAAAAGTGGGTTTAAAACAGACAATTTAACCAAAAGTGAGTATTCTGTCATCATTTGCTCACTCTCATGTTGAGTAGATATATGTCAAGATCTTAGTCCATACAACAACACTCAGAATTAATGTCTGACATGAAAATTTCCAGTTTGGGGCAGTGTGTTTAATTTTTATTTAGCTATTTTATTAGCAAATATGCTTTAAATACAATAGTGTTGTTGTTTTATTTAATACAGTAGATGCATTAAATATCTTACAGATCCCAAAATTTTCACCGTCATATAATGTAGCTAAGGGCCCACATTCACAAAACAATTCCATCTTAGCAGCTGTTGTCTCTTAAAACTTTTACTCAAAGATGTTGAGACAAACTTTCACCAGTGAATTTAGAGAAATCCTAAGCTAAGAGTAAGGGTAGGTTTGACCTCATTGCTGTGGATGATGTCAGCATGCTTACTAACTATGCACCCAGTGGTTGGCTGATAGGAGAGGGGAGGAGTCTCTGTCATAAATACATTGTAGAGCGCAATATTAGGTTGGCATTTTCAAATAAAGGTTTAAAAATAAAAATATTAATTGCCACACATTCAAATAATAATTTTGAAATGCAGGCTAAGTGTCTCTACAAATATATGTTCAGTTAATTGTCAGCCGCTTACATGTGTGCTTCTCTTAAACAATTAGCGCATCTGGAAATAAACATCCTTTTAATTAACAGAGTAGAACAAATAACGGCTGATAGTAAGATATGCAAACGTAAAACAAAACCAAACTGGATGATAACAGTTATTATTCTTACCCAACTGGTTAATGAAACAAGCTTAGAAACAATGGATATTTTGGAGTTGGGATAATCTCCATTAAAAGCTCATTATCATCAACTGTTTCTAAAATGTTTATATTGCGAGGCAGATTGCCAGCAATAGCCATTTTAGAACACTTTGGGATTTATTGACTTGGGAGTCCTCCTTACTAACATTTACGAGCTAGTTTTAGCACTAAAATGCTTCATGAAATGTTTCCTTATACAGAAAAAAATGTAAAAATTAGAAGTCCTAATTATGAGCTAATTTTAGATTTTGGCTGGTTTTTGAATACAGGCCCACTTATATAGCCTGCTTTTAATTTTGTTCTGTATTAGTAGTTGTGGTCACTGTTAACTTCTGTTGTATGAAAAAGAGATGTGTAAAGAGTCAAAATGTCAAATTTCCTGTTCTGCAGAAGAAAAGAAAGGCTCAAAAAAGTCCATTTTATGATTATTCTCCCTGTAATGGAGAATAATTACAAACATAATCACACAGACAAACTCCGGTCACGTTTCCTCTGTCATTAATTCTCATAATCTCTTCACCTTTACTGCTTTCAAATTTCCTGTCAGACTTGACCTTCCATCCGTCTCGAGGCCTGGCATTTACCAGCTCCTTACTTGCATACTTCATAAATACAAACAAGGAACGAGATAAAGGGTGACTACAGAGCAGCGGAAAATAAGATGTCTCTTTTACACAAAGTTATTAAACCTCACAAAATCTGCCAGCGCAATACATTTGTCCTGCAAATCAGGACAACTAAGCCGCAGTCTGATCGGCCCTTAAAGGAATGTGTGTGTGTGTAAACAGGACTGCGGTGTGGCAACAGCTTTCGATAAGGACAGAGAAGTTCCTGTTAAAAAGAGGCACTGAGGAGCCATTTATCTGACACCAGCCTAGGTTCTGGAGACCAGAAAGTCAGTACTACCATCTCTCAAGAAAACCTCTTCTGTTCGCTGTGGTGCCTTTAAGACATAATGGCTCTTTGGGGAGATTGAGGTAGCTGGTCTTTTGCAGTACAGTACCCATCACTGTTTTTATGTCTCTGATTAAGCGGGTGCTGCAAATGATGATTCATTAAACAAGAGCTACACAAGAAGGACAGGCCAAATCAAGCATGTACTGTTTCTGAAGACATTATCATGCAACTCACATGCAGGCACACACGCTTAGGCATGCACGACTAGACCTACATGTGCAATCCACAGATTACATGGCCAAGCACACAGTTCTTCCTGATGGATGGAGTGTCGGCTAGAAAAACACGTTGTAAATATTCAGACCTGTCTCATTGGAGTTGTACATTTCAGAAGCTTCTAGCGCTTCCGGATTGCAAACATGCCCCACCTCTCTCTTTTCGGGTTTTCATCTGTTGACGGAGTGTTTTCCGAGAGATAATTTCTGCAGGTATTACTCTGTCATTTGTCATCGAGCACAGACACAGCAGATGAAAAGCACAGTGAGATAGAGAGTCCTGATGATTTGGATTAAAGAAAAACACAGCAGAGTGACCGTGACAACGCGGTAATTAGTAGATATTAACATCAATTAATTATCGTGTGACATTAAGGCTAAATCATTAACGTCATTTGATTTGAGAAGTGTTTACTGAAAATAAACTGCTGAAGAAACACCTTGTGAAAGTTTTTAATTTCCTTTCGTCTGGCTTACGCATTTATGTATGCATGTTGCATGAATTTTGAACTGCATGTGACTAGATTCGATTATCAACAGGTTTTAATTCATTACCTCATTAGAAATGTTCTCGACTCACGTTTATAAAAGACATGAAATATTCTCTCTGTATGTGGCTATAAGCAAATAAAACTGAAATACAAAATTAATTAACTGAACATCACTTATTCATACAAATACAATAGTTTATATCAAATAAACTAAATTTAATAGATAAAATAGAAAACTCTCCTTAAGGTCACAAATGAAATGTTATCGCATTGATTGAAATCGAAATGCTAAAAATAGACAGTAGCGATTTTGTTACTTTTTTCTAAAAGGATTTGGCAACACTGGGTGCAGAATTACATGCTTGTAAAAATACTTTAATTTCATACTAAGTGTAGTTCAAATAAATTAACTTATCTACTGACATACCATTTATGACTTGCTAAAATTAAATTATAATTCATCTTTATTTGGAGTACTACTTGTGCACAATGCACACATTTTATTATTAAACCTAATATATTCACCATAATGAGGATTGTATATTCTTTGAACAACATCTGTCTTAAAATGCAAGATATTTAAAGTATACTTCCAATAGATTCACTATAGCACATTCAGATATACTTCAAGGGTGCAAACTTAGTTTTTCCAATTTAGCAGCCTTTAAGTACACCAGTTTAGTATACAAAAAAATGCAAAAGCATGGTATTTTTATTAGGTAAATAAATATGCAATTAATTAAAAACAACACTAACTCCACCCACCAGCATGTAAGACAAGAGTTCAGATCCACCTTCTGATTGACTTTTTTCTCTCTTTTTAGATCACATATCACAATTGGAAATGCATTTACTTTCAATAAAATAAAGGAAATAATCAGAAAGTTGAAAATAAAGTATTGGGTAGGGTAAGGGTAAATAAGGTGGCATCTATTTAATAATTTGAATAAAAGTATAATTGATTCATAAACACTCAATATGTTATTATTGCATACCGTTTTATAATTTACAATACTGAGGTCCAGATAATTGCCAATATTTGCAATACATATAGTACATAAACAGCAGAAATACTTGCTATTACAAATATATTGCTATAGATTTTTTGCTAATAGCATAGCAATATATAGTATAGCAACTTGGTGTAAATAGCATTAGCATCTATCGCTTTTTACACTCGAAATACAAATCAATACACAAAGGAACATTTTAGTGTTTAAGCAGCAGGAGTTTCTAGCAACTATGCAAATGTGAGAACTAAAGTACAGGGGGAATCAGACAGTCGGGTGAGTGAACAGCTAAACAGCAACAACAACAAAAAAAGGAAAGCGTGATATGGACGGGCTCTAAATTCTCCTCAGGTCTACAGTGCCAAACTCCGATAGAAGGATGTGATGAGCATCATTACCTGCACGATTAATGAGGCGTGAGATGTGCCCGGGTCTTAGTTTCTTTGTATAAAGATATTACCGTTGCCAAATACTCCCCCATCTGTAACGCACGAAAAGTCCTGTCAGCCTCCGTAGGTGTTTATGAACCTCTAATGCTTACACACAGCGGAGACTCCATTTTAACTTCTGAGCGGCATCATAACGCCTAGATTAATGACAGGATACATTTGCTGGAGCAAAGCCATCATCACATACAGAATGCCGCAAGCATAAAGCCAGCTAAAAATATGCTTGCAGGCGCTGTTGTGTTTTATCAGCTTCTTCAGACCGCTGGGGAAGTGTAAGTTATTTCTAAGATGAGGCCTATGGATGTGTGTGTGTTTTTGTGTGCCTGATGCATATTTTCTCATTTCTGTCTGGCCTCCATTTTCAATTCATGCATGTTCCAGAAAGTTTCAAAAAAGCTGTTGCTAGCGAAGCAATAAACAGACCAACTTCATGCATGAGCATAGTCTTCAACCAGACTGAAATCATCCCAGCATCCCCTCCTATTTGACCATCTGTCCACACAGTGTTCAGTATCCATGTATAAACTGTTTATATCTGTATATATATCTACATACACGTTTTGCTGCATCTATGTAGGTTTGCGTGCAGATCCATCTGCTCATCCATCCATACTTCCATCCTTGCATCCATTTTCCTTATTTATGGGAAAGCTTCATTCATCATTCATCTGCTTCCTTTACTCATCCACTTCCATCCACTCATCTCGCATGACTGTGAGCATGAGACAGAGAGGGTTAGTTACAGCAGTTACCGGGACAGGTGTAAGGGATGAAAGAGGCACTTTCGGCTCCATCCCTAAGACTATTCTAATTTTAGCTCACCCTGCAATGCAGGTGATGCACAGTTTAACTACCTCGCTGAAGCACATACACACAATGACAGGTCTCCTCTCAGCACTGTCAGAAAGAGAAAGGGTAGCATAGTTTGTTGGGATGCACTGATACCATGCTTTAGAGAGTGGATACATGCACCGATGCTTGCTTTGTGCTACTTTCCTGTACAGTATGTTTGGTCATGCATGGATGATTTAAGGCATTGTTTGCTATCCAAACAGGAGACAAGGCATAGTTAAAATAATAAAATATTAAAATACAGGGGTGCACATTAGTTTTTTGTATCTACTGTAAATAATGATGATAATAATAATAAAAAATCTAAATCAAGATGCAGTCATCAGTCACCCCCATCTAGAGCTCTAATAATAATGTTCTAAAGGAAAATCCTAGAATAATGGTTAATTAATATATCAGTACTCCTAGTTTCTAAAAATAGAGAAAGCGGGACCTCCACTTTTGTTAAAGTCTCTGCCTCTTCTAAAGTCTCTGGTACATTACTGGACTTTACGTCAATACTTGCATCCTTAATAGATTGCTTATGTTTTTGCATGCACAAAATATCCATGCCTCAAAGTGTGTGGACAGATGGGTTAAAGGATTCACAAATCTCATCATCAAATAAAATTGTTAGTGCCCACCTATATATGGAACAGGCTTTGTTGACAGTGCTGCATAACAAGACCTCTGTGGCATGTCGAAGCACCATGTGAATCATGGCTGTCTCATCACTCTGGCAGCACTCGAAAAACTGGAGACAGCAGCTCAGTGTCCATTAGAGGGGCAAAAAAAATGAAACAAGCTACGGTTAATTTTCCCTGTGGTGTTTAATACTGCTTTTTCATTAGAAACTGCTCTCTCTGGGTCTTAAAAATAATAGGCCGCTGTCAGTCTTTTGATTACAGTGAGTGAAATGCTCAGTTTTTTGTGGTCATAAAGAGATTTGATTTTTGCCCTTTCCTTTATATATTCATGACCATTCTCTGACTTCCATTAGAAATGAATGATTTATTCTTGTGAGGCTGCAAGTGAAATTTGGCCCAATCATCTGATTTTCTCATTTGAAAACCCCTCTGGTCCAGAAGGACTCTGCACAAATGACTCCAAACCATCACAAGGCTTTGTCTCACTATATACTTCTTTTCCTTTGTGAAAGGTGAGGTGGAGCCCCTCATTGTCTGAGGAAGATGAGAGGTCTTCTCTGCTGTCTTTGAAGGATCACGTGGCAGCAGAGACAGAGGACTGCTATATCCTGCCTGCAGGGCTAGTTTTGCTTGGCTTGCTGTGATATTTCAGCACTTGGGATGTGCATGACTTCCAATGACCCATGTCTACGCAAGTCACTGATGCTATCAACCAAAATCTAAATACTGAATAATAGAAGTGCACAATGACTAGAGGAGGGGAAAAAACAGGCAGATCTAAAGGGATAAATACCATGAGGCTTAAAGATGATGAAAAAAAAATATTTAGCAATATTTGTGAACAGAATTTGTTGAAACCAATATGTACTGTACACACATTCACAGGAATTGATTTAACAATCAATTTTCATATTTCCTTAAAATTTAGGTTATAATATATATATATATACAAAATAGGAACAAATTAGTGTCTGTGGGTATGTGTAAAATATATACACACACCCACATACACTAATATGTTCCTTTGATTTGCTAAATTGTGCACACGGTTTATAAATCGAGGGGATGAATTAGCTACATAAAAGTTGATAAAATGCTATGTTTTGAAAAGCATTTAAATATACAAACTTGCACAAACACATATATTAATTATTATTAAAACATATACACTGTCTATGATCTTAGAATGTGTCAGAGAATGAGTTTATTCATTTATTAGCGAATAGGATCATGAGGAGAGAGATTAGTAGAAAGGTCACAGTGGCCGGCAGTGGCCTAGACGTAAAGGAACAAATCAGGTTATGGTCAATTAAAGAAGTGCAGCGTAGAATCAGCACACAACTCTGTAATTCTGCTGCAAAGCAAACCAACATCATCAGCCCTCCAATTACTGAAAGCAGAAGATGGAGGAACAAAAACCCAAGTGGCTTAGTTCAAAGCAAGGACAGTACTCACTCCAAATGACCAGCACCTGGGAATAAAGCGTGGCCAAGACAGGGAACATCAATATTCAGAGAATAAATGCTTGCCACTTCGTATTACTCATCCTGTAGCCTGTGTAACTCTGGGGAGTCTCACCGAAATGTGCTGGGAAGAGAAAAGGGATAAGCAGCATCCGTGATATCTGTTTACGGTGTGGGCAGATGGCTCTCTAATGCATGGATGGGCTCGGAGCCCTGGAGTTGTGAGTCTTGAGCCCGGCGGTTTGTTTTACCAGCAGACCTGTGGCACCCAGTATTCAGCTTTCATTTAGCTCCAGTGTTGTATTCATCTGCAGCAAAAGCAAATGGAAATGTGGATGCAAACCAAACATGCGATTTAGCATAGCATGCGAGCCGTGGACAGATTGTGTGTCAGAGCCACTGACAGAAGCTGGGTGCTGCATGCAGTTTGTTGTTTGCTTGTCGTATCGTCTGATTTGATCCCAAATAAATCTCGAGAAAAGCCACGGCAGTCTACACCAATGCTTATTAATGGCAGACTGTGCACCCTAACTAAGACTTTGGTCACAGCTGACACGGTTGACTGTGTTTTTAGTGTCTGTCTCGCATCAGCAGTGGCTGAGAATAAAGGTCATGGAACAGCTCATTACCCAGAGGAAATAAATTATAGGCGAATAAAGGAAGGAAAATACTAAAGTTGTTTGTGTTTCATATTATTTATTAAAATATGTACTCTGTACTGTACTTCTACTGGTTCTTCATCAGAAGTGATGACAGCAGTCACACTTGCAGGACTGTTGCCCATAATTCATGGCAGGCTGATCCAAGACTGGTGATTTCGCCCCATCATAAAATAATTTTTACAATCTCTAAAATTTGTCTCAGATGGCAAAATCATGACAAGTACGCAATTCGGAGTGAGAGCGGTGGTGGCATTTGAAGTGTTTAGTCAGCAGACAATAGTGGAGCTGAAGAGATTCTCCCTGGAACACTCATTTTGGCCTCTTTTTCTAGATTCAATTAGTCTCTGCTAACTACTCAAAACAGGAAGTAACCTGTTCTGCAACCGCTTGCAATTTTGAGAGCTCTCAGTTTTTTTTTCTTGGTATTGAGACCAATCCTAAAAGAAAACCTTTACTCCAGATAGTTTGTGACTTAACACAAATACAAATAAATTGCACCTACACTGCAGATTTTTATTTATCCAATTGTTTTATTTATCTATTTTTTTCAGTAAGCCTTTTGCTCATCAAGCTTGAATTTATTAATGAAATATTCCAATTCACAATAAAGGTTTTAGATTTGAATAATAAAAAAAAAATGTGCATTTTCATTTTTGCAATGAGCATTTTCAGCATCAAAGTTGTGTGTCACAGGATCCATCAGGAGTCATTCTAACATACTGATTTAATATTTCTTCTTATTATCAATGTTGAAAAAGTATTATAGGGACGGTTAAGGGTAAATCCCCTGCTTTGATTTAAATAGGGATGCATTAAATCAATCATTGACAGTAAAGACACTAATGACTTAAAGTTGCCATAGAATGTATTGATATTTAGTATCCAGTATTAAGAATCCATTTACAACCCTGGGATTTGTCTTCAAAATGAAATGATTGGTTTTAGGTGGATTAAGAATAATAATGTTGAGCTCTGCATTGATTGGCTGTTTTTCAATAGTTCACAGAAAAGCAGAAAAGAAACTAGGCAGGAAAATATGTCTATGAAAATATTTCAGTACTTTCTCTCACAGTTATATCCTGGGGTAATTATACTGTATATAAAATGGCGGCATCAGGGAGCCATTATTAATATGCATGATTGTGTTTTGTTTAAATTTTGTGATCGCATATACTATACTAATGAATATACTATACTAATGAGCATCAGGACTTACCAAACATTTTTCAAGATCAGATGCTTGTCAGTGGTACTCTGTTTATGTGGTAAGTGAAATATTATATACTGTAATGTAAAGGCTACTGCTAGCAAGCTAACCGAGTCCATTTAGTGGCTTGTGTTATGTTATTAGAACGGGTTATTTACTTTGCGTGCCTTTCTGAATATAGACAGCAACCCATCCTTGCACTTCACATCCCCTGCTCAGCCTGGAACATAACGTTTATTTCCATGATCTGCCTTTTTCACTATTGTCTTGCTTGTTTATTCACAATACCTGCAGAACTTCTGAAAATTCGGCTGACGGCTAGTCTAGAACTTAGGTTATGCAAAAGCTGGGGCGTAGTGATATTGACTGTGAGGTCACAGTCAGTGTTATGTTCAGATTCACCTATTCTTTAGTCTTTTTTATTTATGAGATCTACATAAGGAGGAGGAAACAGTGGTGTTTGAGACTCAGGGTGTGTCATTTCCATGTACAGAACTGTTATTATTTAACTATACCTGTAGAGGGCACCCGCTTCACCTCTCACCAGTGATGCACGGGTCAATGTGTAAACAACCCGAACCCGACCAACATTGTCAACTAACTCGCCCGCAACTCGGACCGGCAGTTCTTGAGGCGACCAATCATTTTCCATTTTAGCTGTCTAGAAGTGTAAAAAACCTTATGAGCGCAAACTGTTCATTTCCTGAATGTTGATATATCGTTAATAAATGTAATATGCAATAAAGGCTTGATGTATTCATTTATTTCGTTTCATTTTCTTAATTAAGATGCCGCATGTGTTTATCCAGACTTTCCCAACGTCTCTCCCCCGACTTTCCCAACAAAAATCCCACCCCCTCTCAGAAAATACATAAAACTGACATTACTGAGCTATATG